>JASVEL010009240.1:0-97990 GCA_032618575.1 Nicotiana noctiflora | reverse complement strand
AGGAATTCTTCTGCCTCTTCGTCAGTTACCGGTTTTTTCAGTGTCGCCGGAGTGGTCTTTCTCAATTCCGCAGGGGCAAAACATCTCCCTGAGCGGGTCAACCCTTGCGCTTCGCAAACTTCCTCTTTAACTTCTTTTCCTTTGTAGGTCATCGTGACCCGATCATAATTCCATGGGATGGCTTTGCTATCAACTATTGGCAACTGTATTGCTGGCTTGATGACGAAAGGATCCATTCGAACACCTGCTACCGTCAAGACGGGTTTGGTTGCTACCGCTGGTACAGTTATTTTTACTTCCCCCGACTTTACCGGTACTTTGTTCACGCTTCCCTTTTCTGCTTCCGATCCCTCTTGTACGTCCTTCTTGCACAAAGCTTGGCCCTTTTCTCGTTCCTCCCCCGCTAGACTTAATCATCATTACAGTCTGAGAGGCTTTCTCCTTTCCTTCCTCTGCCCGTACCAACTCGATCATATTGGTCTCATGATGAGTTGGAAGCGGGTTTTGGTTGATGTTGGGCTCTGTTGGAGTCCGGACCTCGATCCTGCGGGTGTCAATGAGCTCCTGGATGGCCGTCTTCAGCCTCCAACACTTTTCTGTATCATGTCCCGGACATCCCGAGCAATAGGCACAATTTACTGAATGGTCCAGGTTCTTCGGAAGAGGGTTTGGCAGCTTAGCTTCAACCGGATTCAGCAATCCTACCTGCTTTAACCGGTGGAACAGACTAGTGTAAGACTCTCCTAAGGGAGTGAAAGTCTTTGGCCTCGGTGCCCTGTCGCCCCTGAATGCCTGGTTCGGACGGAAACTCGCGCCCGAGGGGTTTCTGTAAGCTCTTGGGGGTGGATGATTGTTCTGGGGGTTTGGTGCACGCCACGGTGCATGAGCGGGAGGTGCAGAATATGACTGTGCATGGTGGACGGTAAAATGAGGATCAGGTGCGGGATAGTAATGTTGCGGGTAGCTATATGGGTTGTGGGGGTAATTTTGGTGGTGAGGCTGGGGTGGGCTATATTGGGGTGCGGGGCCTCTATTTTTGAACCATGCCCCGGACTCGACGGCCGCCACTTCTTCTCTCCTCTTCTTCCCCAGTACTCCTCCAGTACCACTTTGGATAGCCTGAGTGGTGGCTTTCAGTGCCGAGTAACTCATGATCTTGTTGGCCTTCAAACCCTCCTCGATCATACCCCCCATTTTTATCACCTCAGTGAATGATTTGCCTACGGACGTTACCAGATGTCCGAAGTAGGTGGGCTCTAATGTCTGCAAGAAGTAGTCCACCATCTCGCTTTCTCTCATCGGCGGATCTACCCTGGCCGCCTGTTCCCTCCATCGGAAACCAAATTCCCTGAAGCTTTCAGCAGGCTTCTTCTCTAGTTTTAGCAACGATAGGCGGTCGGGGATTATCTCAAGATTGTATTGGAACTGGCCGATAAAAGCTTGAGCCAAATCATCCCACGTAAACCATCTACTGGGATCCTGTCTAGTGTACCACTCCAACGCCGATCCTCCCAGACTCTGGCCGAAGTAGGCTATCGGAAGCTCGTCCCGTCCTCCGGCCCCTCTCATTTTACTGCAAAACCCCCGCAGGTGGGCCACTGGGTCACCATGCCCCTCGTATAGGTCGAATTTGGGCATTTTAAATCCTGCCGGCAACTGGACGTCCGGAAATGGACACAGATCCTTATAGGCGACGCTGACCTGGTTGCCTAAACCGTGCATGTTCTTGAAGGACTGCTCCAGGCTTTTAACTTTTCTGGCAACTTCCTCGTGTTCCGAACTTTGGAAGTGTTTTTCCGGTTCTGCCGGATTATCCCAATGAGGTGTATGTGATTGTGGTTCGGGAGCCCTGAAAGTAGGCTCTGGAGGATAGTAAGAGTTGTCATGGATCTGAACATATGGTTCGCCGGCCGGCCTTTGCAGAGGAGCCGGTGGAGGTGCTACAAAAACGGGGGTGACTGGAGGAGGATTTGGTTTGGCTGGTGGAATGTGGGTGGCATATGGATTTTCCCCCTGAAAGTATGGATAGCTCGGGGCGCTTGTTGAAGGATCGATGGGCGGATGTTCCGGAGCTGAGGCGAGAGTAGGGCGGTTTGGTGAAGACTGTTCCCTGGCCCAGGCCAGGTGCATCTCCGTTATCTGTTGTTTTAACCGGTCTACCTCTTCTTTCATGATTTGTAGCTCGGATTTTTCTTCCTCAAGGCTCTTGCCAGAACTCGACATGCTTACTGTAACTGGTCCTTTGGATCTAGTACGGTAGTGATGGCTGGCCAGGATATTCTGTCAAACCAACTGCTAAACTTTCTGGAATACGCAACAAACTTGTTAGTTCACCGAGTTTGACGGATATGTTATAGCACGTTGGATGCAATGCACCTAACCAAATAACCCTTTCTACGTGTACTCTTTAACATGCGTCATTCCGGCCCTTTTTCTTTTTCTTTCTTTTTCTTCTTTTTTTTTTTTTTTTTTTTTTTTTTTTCGACTATCTTTGCAAGCCTTTATTGTTATTTAACCCATGGATTTCTTTCTTTTTTAGTGGTGGTCGAATCTTATGTGGATTGCCTACGTATCACGACCCCGCGTGAATCAGACCGAGCGTAGTTCTGGTAACAAGAGTGTGGCAAAATTCAGTAACTTTTATATCAAATAAAACCGTGTAGTTACAAAACACGTCTTACAACAATCAACAAAACAAAAGAAAATGCTTGACTTGGGAAAGTAAAGATAAAAATGCCAACTAGCTTGACTCAACATTTCAAAAATACATTTTCAATCAAAAATCTAATGCCCTAAATTCCCTGGGGGCCTGCGAGGCATCATTCGGCCTTGCCGCAGGCCTCGGTGTGAGATCCTTGTGCAGTTCCCTCAACTCTTCCATGATCCGATGAACATAACCTATAATTGAAGCGAAAAGGTCGGCGCGGGGCATTCGTTCACAAGCTAGGCACTTCATGGTGACATAGTGCCCGATTTCTCCAATTCTATCCTTGATCATGTCCCTTTCTCCGAGTAGCCGCTCTATTTGCTGGTTTTTCGCCCCCAATCTTCGAGCATTGTTGGTGACTTGATCTAGGAGCCTATCCACTTGTCCTTGCAGTCGGGCCATCAAATTGTGGCAGCGGTCGAGGTCTGCTCCGGCATCTTGGGCTTGCTTGAAAACCCGCTCCCTAAGGACAACATTTGCTTCCCTCAGGCTAGTGATGATGTCAGTGTAATCTTCTTCCGCCTTGCTTTAGGTGAAGTGCATGTTGATGTGCCTCCTTTTTCCAGCTGGCACGGATCCTCGTTATTTGGGCTTTTGACTCGTCCAATTCTCTTTGGATGTCGGTGACTTGGCTTCTCAAACCCCTTATCAATTTTTCGTCGGCCTGACTCCTCGACTGTCTGTCAGCATCTCTTTTCATTTGCTGGATTTGAGCTCTCAAGAAGTCATTTTCTTGTGCCAACTTCTTTTTGTCTCCTTCGTCGGTGGCGGCTTGCATGTTCTTCTCGAACTGAAGGTCCCGGACCTGCTGTTCTATCCTGCCAATCTTCGTCCTGTACCCCTCCTCCTTTGCTAACCAATCCCATTGTTCCCGTGAATCTTCCGTGAATTGTTGGACATGGGCTCTTTTAGAACATTTCCGACGAATCTGAAATCTTTTCCCGAACCACACGTTGTACTTTGGATCCACCTCTCCCTTGGCTAGTTCCCGGACCATGGTTTTAGGCTCGAGGAACCGACACTCGTGCCACAGCCTTCTAATCTTCTCTTCGGGGAATGCAACTCCCGGGCTCAATTCAATGGCGTACTTCCTCAGGTCTTGATCGGTAGGAATAACCTGAAACCTTCCTAGTTGACGCAATACACGGTGAGGGACATATGGTTGGACACTGCGAATCCCCATCAGAAGGATATAACACTCCTCGGCTGCCATATATATTACTTCAGTATCGGGTAACCACCCGAATGCCCATTCAATCCGATCGGCTTCTATTGAGCTCAGTCGTGCAAGCCATGCCTCGACGCCTTCAGGGAATACAGCACCCATCATCCGTTCTTCGAAACCCCTGATACAGGTTTTTCCGGTCAACCCATGGTTCATGTATTGTGTTCGGTGATGGAGGTGTTCTTGCATCCATAATTGGAGTAACAGATTGCAACCTTGGAAGAAATTGCCCCTTCTCGGCATACAGTCAAGGCTCGATAGATTTCGGACAAAACCAAAGGGACCACCGTGCTGGTAGCCTTTTTGATTGCAACATCGGCTATTCCTACCAGGACTTATCTCTATTTTCTTATCTTCGCGCGGACAAATCACAATCCCCAAGAATGTCGTTATGAATGCTAGAATTCGTCTGGCCTCCCACTTGGTTCTATTCCCTGCGTGAGTCGGTCCAAGGTTTGACTCTTCAAAACCCCGAGGAGTGCCGTACCGTTGATATAAGAATTGGAGGTCGCAACACCCTTTCAGCAGATCATCATTTTTCACCTTCCGACTAATGCTCAGCAGATCCAGAAACCCATGTGGAGATACCGGTCTTGGTGAGAGTAGGTATTGCCTTCTTAATTTCCCATTAAGTCCTGCATAGCCCGCAATTTCCTCTAATGTGGGCGTCAATTCAAAGTCAGCAAAACGGAACACATTGCGGGTCGGATCCCAGAAAGATACCAGTGCCTTGATGATGTCCTCCCTTGGCTCGATATTCAACAGATCAACCAAACCTCCCAAAATTCTCCCTACAACCTTTTTGCTACTGTCTTCCAAATCGTTCCACCATATACGGAGCTGCTGAGGGACCTCACTAAAGATTGAAAATGATTTATTCCGATTCGTGCTCATCCTGCACATTTATTAAGGTGATTTAAATAAGAAAACAACTTTGTTTTGCTAAAAAAATAAAAAAAATCAGTTTTCAATCACGGCCTTTCAACGTCTCGGGGACGAAGGCTTTTAAGGCCGTGGGGTAAATTGATCAAAATTGACCCAAAGGTGGCCGTTTATACGAAACTAGCCTTCCGGCGTCCCTTCCGGGAACATTCGGCTATTTTTGAAAACAGCGTCACCGACTTATTTAGTACAAAAATTAATTTTTCAAAAGGTGAAGTTGGACCCGATGGAGGTTGCCTACGTATCTCACATCCGATGAGAATCAAACCCCCGTAGTTCGGTTTTGACGAAACAAACGGCATTATTTATTTATTCACTTTACTAAAGGAAAACAAATAAGCTATTTCTATCTTACGAATAAAACACAAAAATTTTTCTTTTTTTTTTTCTTTTTTTTTTTTTTTTTTTTTTTTTTTAAATCTCTAAAGCTGGTCAGCATGCAAGTCTATAACAGATAAATGCGCAGGACAAACAGGATGCAGCAGGATAGTCTGTTCATTTCAGGTCACCTGTCCTAGACGGACCCAACCCCCGTGTTGAGTCCCCTAAGCCAAATGCGACATGATGCAAATAAACGTTTCCTACTAGGGATCCGGCATGAAGCTTTGTTATTCTAGGTTTAAAAACCTGGGTTTATCTGTTCTAGACTTGGCTTACCCGAGCGGACAACTCGAGCCGAGGAGGAGGCAGCAACCCGGGAATACAGAAGCTTCACCGGTTTTGCAACTTATCCAAACCTCGTTCTAAAATGGGAATTAGACACTATACAGAAAAGAAGTCACACGAAGTGCACCCTTCTTCATGATTTAGAAGACTCAGAGAGGAGATTGGTTCCGGCACAATTTATATGTACAGTTCACAAAATATCAAAGCAGTAAAAACAACATTTTGCACATTGATGCCAACATGTAAAAAATCAGATAATAAAATATGCCAAATACAACAGTTATTCCGAGCTCGAATTCTAAAGATGTCCCCAGCGGAGTCGCCAGAGCTGTCACACCTCTTTTTACGCACCCGCAAGGATGCAAAGAGTTTTTCCAATTGAAGGACAATCGAGACGGGATTTATTTTAATTACTTCAGAGTCGCCACTTGAGAGATTTTATGGTGTCCCAAGTCACCGGTTAAATCCCGAATCGAGGAAAAGAATGACTCTATTTAACAGTCCGCGAACCAGAAATCCGGATAAGGAATTCTATTAACCCGGGAGAAGGTATTAGGCATTCCCGAATTCAGTGGTTCTAGCACGGTCGCTCAACTGTCGTGTTTGGCTTATCTATCTGCTTTTTACAATTATGTACTTAGTGCAAGTTAATACCCCTTTTACCACTTTTATTATTGGTTGTGATTTACGAAAGAAAAAGTTGCTTAAAAATATGCTTTCGAATCACGTCACATGAAATGCACCCGGATCCTCAACATATTCTTATTCAACATTTTGGGGTTTGGATTTGGGGTCACATGAAATGCACACCCGTATTTAAAAAGGTAAAAACTAAAGTATGTGCCCGGATCGACTACTTATTTACACTGTTGAGAAAGGCGTGATATTCGTTAAGAAAACGACGCATCTCGAAACCTAAGTATTTATATGTACATCTATGACGGCTATGTGATTAGTGTAACTATTGGGCGAGGCGTACCTTTGATTCAAATCTAAAGCGAACTACATCTCACTGTATCTTACTTAAGAGTTGATTCCAAATTACTTAAAACTTGCTACGAACCACATCGCATGAAATGCGCCTGTGGTTCATGACATGCTTTATTTACTCTTGCCCGAAATTGGGGTCGGGTCACATGAAATGCACCCCCGACTCTTTTTAATCTAATTATGTCATTCCGTTGAGTAACAACTCTCTAGCTAATCTTGCTTGTAACACAAGGTCTATCATTTAACAAGTTTGGAGATTACACACATGAGTAGGGAAGATTGAACAGAGATACAACAGACTAATTCGGGTTTACGTGCATATCTAATGATAGTGTATCTTTGGTCTAGCTACATTCCGTAACAAAACTAGCAATACAAATTTAATTGAAGAATAACAGAATGTAATTAAACATAAGAACTATAAACGACTACATGTTTCAATAGACTTTATGCACAAGCTTCACACTTCATTCTTTCTGAACCAAGGAATTACAATAACAGAGATGTGTACCTGGAATGCGGAAGAACAAGGAAGAGTGAGCAATGGCAATGCAGCGACAGCAACAAGAACAGTGACAGCAACAACAACCAAATAGACCAACCAGCAACACAATAGACCAGGAGAACAACAAAAGAGTGGCAATGGACCAACAGTAGCAACACACTAGCACTGAACTGGCAGCAATACTCAAACAATAGAAGAACCAGCACTGTGTTGGACCAGGCAGCAATACAGGCACAACAACAACACACAAATGACCACCAGTAGCAACCTCAATACAGCAACAGCATACACTCAAGACCAACAACAATAATCAACCCAGGCAGCAACTATAGACCAGCCACCAAATAATGAAGCAACATCAACAACTAAGCCAAGCAGCAACCAAATAATGAAGCAACACCAACAACCAAGCCAAGCAGCAACCAAACGACTGACCAACAGCCTCAATTGGACACCACAGCAACAACTATAAGGACTAACAACTATCTTTGAACCAAGCAGTAACAGCAACTAGCAGAAGAACCAGCACTACCAACAACACTGTGCACAGCCACACACAACGACCAAGAGCACCCAAATGAACACTGAAACAACAGAAGAACCAGCACTACCACAAACAATAGCCAAATACTCAATCACTGAAGCAAAACAATCGAAACAATGACTAAGAACCAATGGAACAGTAACCTTTCTTGTATCTTTCTATATGTGTATCGAGGTGTAGCTTGCTGTCTATTTTCTCTCCAGGTTTCTAGTTGCTCTCAGGTATTTCAATCCCTCTCTATGTATGAATCTTTTGCTCTCTAAGTGTGCTCTCTCAGGTGCTCTCTATGTATGAATGAATCTCTATCAATGTATATCTCCCCATACATGTATGAATATCCCCTCTTTATAGCCAATCTCCTCTACTTTGGCTGGCCAGCAGGTTAAACTAAGGTTACCCCCTACCCTGACTCCCCTCTGCCCATCCCTATTCCCTGAACCCCACTACCTACTGTCCAAAGTATGGACTCAACATTAAACAATGCTGGTGGCAGTGTTCAGTGGGATGCCCTGCTGTGCTCAGTTCCACTAGCCCTTGTATGTGTGTGTGATTAAACAATTAGTCTGTTAACTACAACCAATTAATTCCCTCTAATCCGAATCAAACAGTAACCAAATCCCACACTTGCATACGGGCAGGCCAGGGCAAATTACACAAACAAATTTGGATTGTTGACGACATTAATCACATTGAACCTATGATTCAATTTAACTATTGAAAACAGAGGGAATTGGCCAAATAAAAGGCCTCAAATGAGAAGAGCAGACCAACGGGTATGAGAAATTAAAAGCGTGAGAAATTGAAACAATGAATAAAACACACACATATTCACACAATCGAATTAAAACGAACAAAGAAGGAACGAATACCTCATAAGAAAACTGCCAACCAAGCTTCGAACCAAAATTTGGAATTATTGAAGCCAAACGGGCTTTAATCAGGATGTTCTCGATTGAGAACACCTAGACTAAAGTCCCTTGGACTTCAATTGCGGCTAACCCGGCTTGAATTGAGTTACTTCAAAAATTAGGGTTCTTGGGCTCGGATTTGGGGCTTTTGTATTTTTGGTTAGATTCGAAGCAAACCAATGTCAATGGGAGTGTGGGGGAGGTGTGAGGAGACCGTGGTGTGAATTTGGGGTGATTTGGCATAGGTTCGAGTTTGACTCGAATCTTCAAATGAAGATTCGAGGAGCTCCGGCATGATTCGAGGTTAATGGAGGCTGGGATCGTGATGGGGGAGGTGAGGGGAAGGTTTTGGCGTTGGTTTGGGTTTGATTGGCCTACCGGAACCGCCGCGAGGCGATTTCCGGCAGGCGGCGCAAGGCGGCGTTACGCCGGGCTTTGAGAGCTCCTGAGGGAGAAGAAGGGAGAGGGGGGGGTCTGGCTTGGGGGGGGCGGGGTATGGAAAGGAGTTTATATATGTTTTGAGTAGTTAAATCCTGATCGTTGGATCAAACTTGATCAACGATCAGGATCCTCTCACTTAAACCAAACGGTGCCGTTTGGTTAAGTCCTAGGCTGGATGAATTTTGGAATTAACGGATTAATCTGGGCCGTTGGATAATAAAATCCAACGGTCCAGATCAAGCGTTACATAGGCTGAAGCTGGACGGATATTTGGGCCAGATCAGAAGCAATTCACTTGGGCCTGACTTTTAGACTAAAATTGGCCCAACTCGGATCTTCATGATGTATTATGTACATATGTGTATGTATATATATATATATATATGTATATATACATACATATATATGTATATACACACATATGTATATATACCAACCTATAACACCGCTGTTTTTACTACAATTAACGCACACGATTACATATCACCCAAAAATGTAAATCACATGACTTCGATATCAAACACTGAAAATGTAAAGCCTAGCATATATTTTTTGTATTTTTAATTTAAATAAATAAACGCGCACACAAAAGATAAAAATAACACAAAATCACACAAATCATGCCCAACACGAAACTATTTTTATTTTGAATTTTCTGGGAGTACTTCTCAAGTAAGGCAAAAATCACGTGCTCACACACTAAACAGTTCTTTTCTTTTGTCTGCAATTAAGAAATGTACTGTTTCAGATATTATCTCGAACAATTAAGAACATATGACGTTGAATATTTGCAGTTCCTTAAATGAATAATATAAAAAAGTGGCGCAGAGTTCCAGTCCATCAACCTATAGTACCTTAAATGTGAAGGAGAAATTACAGTAAAATGAATCTTTATGGTCATTGAAAGTCTCAATGCTTATGTGAAATAAATTTTATGCATACTTTATCTGTTAGATCTGGTTCAGTAGTTTTCAGTTTTTCTTTTTGTTGAAAAAAATAATCCTTTTTTATATTCTCAACTCACTACAACATCACTCACACTCTCTATTTTCTTCAATTTTGTTATACCTTATATGTGATTCCTCACTCTTGTTTCTTTCTGACGGTGTGTTTTAAGAAATGACTCAGGAGCTTTCTATTTTATAGATATTTAATATTCCTGCATATGTCACTAGTGATGCCAAATGAGAAATAGAAACTTCAAACTTTTCAATGTGAACAAATTAAAATGTCGGCTACCAAATCTATAAAAGTTGTGTTACGAATAGAATTCTATTTAGAGTGAATGTCTATCTTGTGGAGAGTTTTACTTTGTGACTAAGTCATATTTCTCCTATAAATAAAGGGGTCTTACCCCATTGTAAATCATCCCAAAATTCAATAAGAATTCTCTCTCTCTTTCTCTGCAATATTGTTCTTGTTCTTCTATTATTTTATAACACGTTATCAGCATGAGACTCTAACCAATTGAGTAGAAACTTTGGGATTGAACATAAGGATTGTCAATTGTTTCATGAACTTCCTTCATGATTAAAATTCTGGATTTAAGGTAAGTATTTTACTTTTCTCTTTCAAATTCTTGAAATTCAATAATTTGATTTTATATACATGCAAAGACAACAAAGTTTGATTATAACTCTAATGGAGTTCTTAAGAAATTACACCCACATGAAGTGATAAAATTTTCATATCTTGCCATGATCAAAGTCATGTATGATCATGCGCACAAGAATTGAAAACCCGTCCCATTGAATTTGCTCCATTCTCATTCCCTTTAGAGAATGTGATAGCAGTATGTAATAAGTCTGAAAGAAGACAAAATTATTACCATTGATAATCAATGGATATGGACGTGACAATAGACGAAATTATGTCGTCATCATTATGGTAATGATAACAATAAGTATTCTTAAAATAATCCCACACTTTGTGAAAATATTTGTCATCGATTTGACATGAGATTTTATAAAGCACATACAGATGACTATGGTCCATTCATGATGTGAATCAGAAAACATCTGATTTATGAATATATATTCATTTTTAGAAGAATATAAATGTGCTAGTGGTAGTGATTACACCACACTCACCTCTAAAAGGAGGTTTGGGATGATATAAGAAAATAATATCATTATTATGGCATGAATGGTCATTGGTCACGCACCTATTGTACGCCAACATATTCTGGCATTGTGATTATTGAAAGTCAACAATAATGCAAGAAACCTATCTTTCATATAATTTTGGCCATGACCATAATGGTATAACTTTCTTTTTAAATGAGATATTCACCACATGGATAATGATGAATCTGTGGTAGTGCAAAATTAATTGAGAGCTCTGGAAGAGCCAATTATTACTATTTTGGAGAAACACAATTAATTACCAATAAGTTATTGTGTTATAGTACGTCTCAAAGAAACTTATTCAATTTCCAAAGTATATGCGAAAGCGGTTGATTATATTGAGACTATACATAAAGGAAATATTTAATATCTTCTATTACTACAACTTGTAGCGGGTAATATGTATGTAAAAAGCTACCCCCTTTATTCTCCAATTTGTACTACATAAACAAAAGAATACCACGATAATGTGGATGTCTATTGATATAAAAACTCATATCATAATAATCTTGGAGTTTATTCATAATTGAACATATCATGGTATAAACCTGAAGTTTATCAATATTGATAATTTATTCAGTTGGCATAATTGATTTAGCCATATCAATTTAAGCATGATGTGCAAAAATAATAGAGAATTCACATGGATAAATATTAAAGAACTAGAAAGTTCTTTACGAATTCTTTTATGTGCTTTGTTCTCATTAATTAATATACCAACTAAAATTGGGATTGAATCCCATGAATGTTTGAAATATCGAAGGTGAATATGGGTCCATTCACCTGCCATGTATACCACATAAGATGCATCTATGAGATGGTTACATGTACAATTATTATTAACCCGCAACCTGGCCGGTGTGTGCGAGGTAACTTGCTCAATAATTTAATTTAGAGCATATTCTAGATTTTCTATTCAAGAAGTTCATCTTGATAAGTTGGTTTACATCACAGCTGGTTTAGCAAAATGATTTATTGAGTGCCTCCACTTAATAGCTAAACTATTGCTTATGAGAACAAAGTTTATATATATCAGTTTGATATACGTTATATACGAAAGTATATTATTTTCTCCCCTCACAAGTGGTTCAGGGTCAGGAACCAAATAATTCTATCTTATTATTATTGATGTGCGGTGTATATTTTGATTAACACCATAATACACAAAGATAGGTTCTCAAAGTTGAGGAAACAAGTTAGTTTTTCTAACATGAGGGGGAGACAGGATACAACAATTGAGAAAATGTTACATAGAATGAATTATCATTTATACATCTAGATTCTCGAATAAAATAATATGAACTTGAAGTTCATAAAAGGATAATTCATGTGCAATTTATTGCAAAGCATGCCAGACGCATTTGCTGACCCAAATAAAGTAACTATATTCTCATTGCAAATGCTCATATTAAGTCCTAGAAGGACAAAGTCTATGGTTAGCTTAAAGCGTATAGATAAATCAGTTTCAAATAAACTTCTTGATAAAGAAGGTGAGCAAATGATCAAAAGGATCATAATAAAGGAGGCAAGTGATCCAGAAAATCACATGAAATAACACTTCGTAATATCTTATGAGAGATTCAGGTACCTGAATATATGAATGAAGAGATCTCTATGTTATGTCATTATGAAAATACATTGAAACTGATATAAAAACTTTGTCGACGTCAACCTTCAAGAAGCTAGTGTACAATATTGGGATGCGAAGGGCTAAGGATGTGAATTGATGCTCTCATCGGGGGAGTTAATGCGCGTTGCACTCTTTTTCCCTTACAAGGTTTTGTCCCACTGGGTTTTCCTTGCAAGGTTTTTAACGAGACAACCAAAAGGTGTATTGTAGATATGTGTACTCTTTTTCCTTCTCTTGATTTTTTTTCCCATCGGTTTTTCTTTTAGTTAAGGTTTTAACGAGGCACATTATCTGTTGAATAGACATTCAAGGGGGAGTGTTATGAATAGAATTCTATTTAGAGTGAATGTCTATCTTGTGGAGAGTTTTACTTTGTGACTAAGTCATATTTCTCCTATAAATAGAGTGGTCTTACCCCATTGTAAATCATCCCAAAATTCAATAAGAATTCTCTCTCTCTTTCTCTGCAATATTGTTCTTGTTCTTCTATTATTTTATAACAAGTTACTTACATTTTTTTTTTGGTAAAAAAGATACTTATATATATAGCTTAGAAATGATCCATACACAGAGATAATCGATGCATTAGTGGCATCATATTACAATCCATACTAACATTTATATTACTAGACAGAATAGTAAAGTCACTATTTATATTACACACATTGTTTATTCCAGAGAGCAATATGTCATTAGCCCTAGTACTACATTTAATAAGCCGTTGTTTGTAAATGCCTTGTTGGTCATTCTCCCAAAAAGTGGTGACAAAAGATGGTGGATGGTCAAAAAGCAGGCATTTGTCTATCAGTTCCTTTGCTCCAAAGGATGCTAATCTATCCGCTATACAGTTTTGCTCTCTGTAGACATACTGCATTGAAGGATTACTCAGCTGGAGGAGTAAGCACCTGCCGTCATTAATGATATTAGTATATTTCATAATTAAGAGAATCAAACATACCTATAATTGTATTAGCATCTGTCTCAATGATGAGTGGCGAGATATGTCGATCAATAGCAATTTGGAGACCCATGCGTAAAGCAAGCAATTCAGCTTGTGTTGATGAACTTTGTGACACAATTCCCGCAAAGCCAAGTAACCAATGACCTTAACTATTTCTGAAAACACCTCCAATTTCATATTGCTCCTTCCCCGGTGAGCAAGACCCATCTATATTTAGTTTAATAAAAGGTGGAACATGTGAATGCCATTTAATGTAACAAGGAATTGAAGAGTGATTATTGTTAATGGAGGAATTAGTCATGAAATAAAATTCAGCAGCGTTGCTAATAATATGGGACATTTTTAAAAAGTAATTTTCTTTATTAAAAATACGTTTATTTCTAGCTACCCAAATATGCCATAAGATATAAGAAATTAAAATTGTAGAAGGTATATCATAAGAAGTGGATACTAAAGAGTATAAATAAGTGTATGAAGATGATGTATATTAGGAATAAAATTAGTCATATTTATGCCTATGTAGTTCCATAAATGTTTTGTAGCAGGGCAAGTAAAAATAAATGTTGGATAGTTTCTTCCTCAAGATTACAAAAGTTGCAAACGTTAGAAGGAATTATACCAATCTTAGCTAAAAAACAGCAGTAGGTAATCTATTATGAGAAATTAACCATAGGAAATTTTTTAATTTAGGAGGTATGTTTAGTTTCCAAAGCCAATGATAATTGAGATTATGAGGTAATTCTTGATTGGTATTTCCTTGAAAAGCACTATAAATTGACTTAGTAGTGAACATGCCATTCTCAGTGAGATCCCAATAAATTTTATTAGGGAGTAGAGGTGTGGTAGGCATGTAAAGATTTGTAATTTGAGAGGAAATTGAGGGAGGTAATTGAAGAGGTAGTTTATCTAAATTCCAAATATTGTTATGAAAATAATGAGAAACTAATTTTTTATCTTCATACTTAGGTAAAGGATCCTGTATGTAGTTACGAATGGTTTGATTAGGATGTAACCAGGGATCAGTCCAGAATTTCACATGAGTCCCAGTGGAGAGATTCCATTTAACTCCTAATTGACAGTAAGACCAGGCTGTAGTAATTAGTCGCCATGGTCGAGAACCATGTAGTGTACTTGATTTATGAAAACTAATATTAGCATGCAAAAGTATCTGTCCCCACCAAAGATTGGGATTTTGAAATAATCTCCAAGCTAATCCAGCATGTAAAGACTTATTTTTAATACCTAAGTTTTAATACCTAAACTTCCCTGATAAGTAGGTTTGGTAACTTGGGACCACTTCACTAGATGAATACGCTTTTGTTGTGGAGTAATACCCCAAAAGAAATTCCTTTGGTACTTATTGAGTTCTTTTATTATATACTCAGGAATCTTGATGTATTGCATTATATGATTGGGCAGATGATTAAGAGTAGAATTAATAAGAGTAATTCTACCAGCTCTTGAAAGAAAAGCTGTTTTCCAGCCTTGCAAAGTATTTTTAAAATTGTCTAAAAGGAATTGAAAATCTCTTTTAGAAGCACGTTTTGTAAACATAAGAAAACCTAAGTACTTACCAAAATTATTTCCTTCTTTTATTTGAAAAAACTTTTCTATGATTTTCCTTGTATCTATATGACAGTTTTTGGAGAAATAAATATGTGATTTTGTAAAATTAATGGTCTGGCCAGAATGAAGTGTAAAATCATTAATCACATTAGCAATTTGTATACAAGTATTAGGAGTAATTTGAGCAGTGAGTATTATATCATCTGCAAAAAACAAATGAGAATTTTGAGGACCATTTTTTGAAATTGAGATTGGTATCCATTGATGATAGTCAACAGTCACATTGATACGTCTTGAAAACATTTCAAGGCAAAGAATAAATAAGTAAGGTGAAAGAGGATCACCTTGCCTAATACCTCTTGTTGGGGTAAAATATTCAGTAGGGTTACCATTTATTAAAATGGAAGTAGTAGTAGTCGTAACACAAGACATAATAATATTGATGAGATTAGTGGGAAAATTAAAGGAAACTAAGGTATTTCGAATGACAGACCATTCTAATTTATCAAAGGCCTTTTCTAGGTCTAGTTTTAAGAGCATACTGAGTTGTCGACCTTTTCTTTGTTGAAAGTAATGTAAAATTTCTTGAACAATCAAAGCATTATCAGCAGCACGCCTATTCTTAATGAAGCTAGATTGTATAGGAGAAACTAACTTATCAAGAAAAGGCTTAATTCTATTAACTAGAATTTTAGTAATTATTTTATAAATAGTATTACATAAACTAATAGGACGGTATTGGGAAATGGTAGAAGCAGTATCATTTTTAGGAATAAGACAAATGAAAGTGTTATTGATAGAGGAGTCAATACAGGAGTTTTTAAAAACATCATGACAATTTTTTTTTAACTGAATCCCCTATTATATTCCAGTACTTCTGATAAAAATAAGGATGGAGACCATCCGGCCCGGGAGCCTTCATGGGTTGAAAAGAATGAATAGCCCTAAGTATTTCCTCATCTTTTAATGGTTGGGATAGTAATAGATTATCACCAGAAGAGAGAATATTAGTAGGAAGTACTGATGTGGTAGGTATTGAGGTAGTCATATTAGTAGTGAATAAATTATCAAATAATTTGATAATATGATTATTTATATGAATAGGATCATTTATCCAATTTCCCCCTTGATCTTGGATATTAGTAATTCTATTTTGTCTTCTACGATTAAGAGTGGAAAGGTGGAAAAACTTTATATTAGCACCCCACTATTAAGCCAGTTTATACGAGATTTTAATTTCCAAAAATCTTCTTCTAAAATTAAAATATGTCTATAATCAAGAAGAGGATCTTGTTCTAAATTTTGTAAAAAATTACTCGTAGGATAGTGGATAGAAGCTTGAATACCACCAAGTCTGGCTAAAATATGACGTTTACGTTTAAAAATATTACCAAAAGTAGACCTATTCCACTCAGTTGCTAATTTAGTAAAATTTGTTATAGCAGGAACTAAACGAATATTATCTATCCAAGCATGTTTAATCACATTAGGAAATGTAGGATGTGATGTCCAAATTGTTTCAAATCGAAAAATATTTTTCCTAGTAATAGTCCTATGATGTAGATCAATTTTAATAGGACAGTGATCAGAATGAGTTCGTAGAAGATGAGTAACTAATGCTTCCAGAAAATTATTAAGCCAGTCATAATTTTCAACTACACGATTAATACGTTCTAATATGTTAGCAGAATTATGACGGTCATTAGTCCAAGTATAACGACTACCTTTATAACCTAAATCAAGTAAATGACAATAGTTAAAACAATCTAACAAATAATTTGAACGTGACATATTAATAGGTAAACCTCCAAAATTCATCACATGCATGTGTAATTTCATTAAAATCACCTCCTATAATCCAAGGGCCTTTATAATTATCATACACTGTCATTAGATTTTTCCATAACTGTTTGCGTACTATTAATTCATTACTAGCATAGATAGCTGTAAATAAGAATTTAAATGGCAAAGGATTTACCCGGATATTGCAGTGCACTTCTTGGGCTGTTGTAGCAATTGGCTCTACATTAAGAACATTTGAGAGCCACAAGAGAGCTATTCCTCCAGATTGTCCAATTGCTGGAACTTCAATAAGACTAGTAAAGTTAAAGTCATCCATGATATGCTGATGAGTTTGGCAATGAGTTTCCAAAAGTTCAACCATCGCAGGTCTGTTATAGTCAAGAAGAGAACGAAAATTCCTTCTAAAATCAGGTGACTGTGCTCCACGACAATTCTAAATTATAAAATTCATATTATAATTATCAGTTTCCAGCAGTGTATTCCTTGGATTTCTCCAATGTTGCTGCACGATCCTGGTCGCAGACTGAAGGTTGGGAGTAGTAAGATTGCATATTTTCCCACTTCCGGATTTGATGTTGGCCTTATTCTCATAGAAGTCCTTATCATTCTTTGGGGACACCTTACATATATTTTTCTTTTGTATTGTTCTTTTTGGACAAATACTTTGATTGCATCCAAGAATGCATGCACTGGTCGAGTCTCCCTGTTGATTTCCATTGTTGCTGCGAGTTCTGGTTGAAAGTTGTCTCCTTGTTCTGGTGAGTTGTGTGGGTGGACAGGAGATGTTGGAGGTGTTGGGGGTGGTGTGTGTTCTAGGAGAGGTATATGAGGCTGGGGAAGAAAATAAGGTTGTATCCAAGGAATGATTGTTGATATTGTTGGGTAGAATGGAAGGTGTACTCGGTGAGGATAGAGGTGTGTCTCGTCCCAAGTTGGAGTTGGGAGATTCAAAGGTCTATAAGGTGCTATATGTGGTGCTTGCATGAGAGCCCAATGATACCTCGCAAAAGCATTGGTTCCAATTCTCATTCCCTTCGTCACAATTTGTGCTAGGTCTCGAGGGTTGTTGATTAATAGAGTCACTTCTTGTTGGTTTATCTCCATTGTTACTGTCAGTGCATGGTCTTGTAGACCTATCTCCAGCCATGAAACAGGAGTTGGTGTGGTTGGAGGACTTTGTGTTGTATAAATTATTGAGTGAGGTTCCATGATCAAGTGAGATGGTGGAAGGGTTTGAGGGGTTGCTGCTAGATTGTGATGTAGCCGATGAGTTTGTTGACCCCACTGTCTGTGAAATGGTGCTCGGATATGTTGTAGAGGTGGTGGAAACATTTTTGGATTCAATTGAAGAAGTAGTGGAATATATATTAAGAGAAGTAGTATTATTTTGTATTGTAGTAAGAAGTGAACAAACTTCCATTTTAGTGGAAGATTCAAACGGTTTGATTGATGGAGTTGGAGTGTGTGTAGGTGATATAGCAGAAGAAATCTTAGAATAAATCCCATCATCATTACCTACATGCATGGGAGGTGTTGTTGATGCAGAGATTGAAAGAGGGAAAAGGATAGAGTCGGCCACTTCAAGTTTGTCTTGCATGATTGTCGTTGGTGAGGGATTGTGTAAGTTAGTAGGTGTAGTAAATGAAGGTGAATTGATTTTGGTTACTGAAGGCTGTGTAGTTGCCATGTGGCCGCGTGCATGTGTTGGGGTAGAAAGTAAAATATTATTTTGACTTATACTAGCCGATTGTATTGAGTGTGCTAAGGGTGTAGAAGTAGTAATTGGCGGTTGGTTAAATGTAGTAGGATTATCAACACTGTCCAAAGAACTTAAAACATTATACTTATTATTAAACTTTGTTAAAGACTCATTAGTAACAGTATTAATAATATTAGAAGATAAAGGAAAAGAAGATTTTTCTAAAGAAAGATTATTGAATAATAAATCATTATTATTAAGATCATTAACAGAAATAGTACCATACTTACCTGATTTACCTGGAGCAACCATTTGTACTTGTCGAGATTGTGATTTCACTGTATTTTTCTGCCAGGTTTTTTAGGAAATTGGACTGTTTTCCATTCATTGGAGGGAGTTGTAGCAGTAGGTGATTTTGTTTTGTTAATAGAAGAATTAGGTTGTGAACTAGTTTCTCTTTGAGAAAAAGTACAAAGACTTTGAATATGACCCATTCTTCCACATTTAGTACATAGTAAATTTAAACATTCATAAAAAATGGTCAGTCTATGATTACCAATAAAAACATAAGTTTTTAGTGGTTGATCCAGTGGAACCTCAACACATAACCGGGCATATCTTCCTCTGGTTGTAGTAGAAGTACAAGTATCCACTGTTAATATTTTTCCAATCTTATTACCCACTTGTTGTAGTATTTTAAGATCATAAAACTCAGTGGGTAATTCTGGTAATCTTAACCAAAAGGCAGAATAGGTTAACTTAGTTTTAGAAGCCATGAATTTTGGTTGCCATTTTCTGACAGAAAGAAAATGATTTAAAATGATTTCCATTATGCAGTGCATGATTTTTGTTTTCTTCCTTTTGAAATTTAAGTAAATAGAAATCCGACCCCAAATCTATCAGAGGTAGATTTTCAGTTGGTTTCCATAAATTATAAAATTTTTGTCTAAGTAATTCATGGCCAATTCTTCTACCATATAGCTTGATAATAATAGCATGCTGCCATGGCTTGTATATTCTTGCCTTTTCATCAGTTGAAATAGGTATAAATAAACTAGGATCATGAGGAGCCTCTAATTCATCTTCAAGAGACAATTGAATTGGAGCAGAAATTTCCATGTTATCGGTTGAAGAAATTAAAGTAGAAAGATATGTTCTTGGAAGTGAAGCACTTTCCTGCTTAGAATTGATGGATTCATTTTGCAATTCACTTTCCATAGATTTTGGATTGAGAAGGAAATCTTTGCAATTGGATGGAGGATTTATGATGATATCTGGTGGTTTTGGAGGTATAAGAAAAGATGATGAAGATGGTGTATTATTCATAGAGAGAGAACTTAAAGATCAGTTTCGAATTTTTTACTTTGAGAGTTGAGTTTAGTTGCTTACATTAGAACTCTTTGTCAAAGGGAGAAAAAACATCTCCCTTTAGTCTCATACACCAGAAGGAGATATCTCCAGTTTTTCTTATAGAGCTCATGCCGACAAGTTCTTTGCATAGTTCGAATTTATTTTTTTTGTATCACCTCAGTCAGCATATACGCATGATTTTCACTCGTATGAATCTGTGACGACCCGGCCCGTCGTCACGGGAATTACCACCCCGTTGTGTTGTAATTACATAATTCATGCTTTTATATCAGTGTTAGAGTCTATCGGGGGAGTTAGGAGTGAATTGGATTGAAAATGAGGCATATAGCCTTTTTGAAGGAAACCTGAATAAGGAAAGTCAACACGGAGTTGACTATTTGGTTAGAGAGCTCGGAATTGAATTCTGAGGATTCGGTTAGTTCCGGGAGGTGATTTTCAACTTAGGGGAGCGATCAGAATTGAATTTGGAGGCCCGATGTAGAAATAGGCTTGAATTGGCTAAGGTTGAATTTTGGCAAAATCCGAACGGTAGGTGAGATTTTGATCCGGGGGTCGGAATGGAATTCCGACAGTTGCAGTAGCTCCGTTAGGTGATTTTGGATGTGCCTGCAAAATTTCGGGTCATTCGGACGTCGTTTAGTCGGGTTTTTGATTGATTGTGTAATTCGGAATGTTTTAAGGAATTTAGGCTTGAATTCGATGTGAATTATGGGTTTTGATGTTATTAGACGTGTTTTGAGGATTGGAGCAGGTTCAAATAAGGTATTAAGATGTGTTGGTGTGTTTGGATGAGGTCCCGGGGGCCTCGGGGTGTTTTCGGATGGCTAAGCGGGAGAAAATGTGGAAAATTGCAGACTTGTGTTCTGGTTCTGTTGTTTTCGCTCCTGCGGAAATGGGGGCGCAGAAGCGAGTCCGCAGAAGCGGACGAGAAGGCGCAGAAGCGGAGGAGACCGCTGAAGCGGAGCTTGGCTCGTAGGGGCGGCTTCGCTGATGCGAGAGGGATATCGCAGAAGCGGTCTGGAGGCGTGATGGAGAAGACCGCAGAAGCGGATTGTGGATCGCATAAGCGAGTCCGCAGGAGCGGACTCTTGATCGCAGAGGCGGAAAGGACCGCAGGGGCGGAAGAATTTCCGCAGAAGCGGACCCGCAGGAGCGGTCCGTGTATCGCAGGAGCGGAAATGGCCAAATAGGCCTGGTTTCGCAGAAGCGACCAATTGGTCGCAGAAGCGGTTCCGCAGGGGCGGAAAATGGTCCGCAGAAGCGAAAATCGCAGTGAATTAATTGTATCGGAAGTTAGAAAATTTCAGAAATATTTCACACATTTGGGGTCTCGGCTTAAGGAGGCGATTTGGGCGATTTTGAAGAGAAACTCAAGGGAAATCATCTGGTAATCAACTATGGACTTAAACTATGATTAGTATTGATAATATTATGCAATTATATCATGAAAATGGAGGGATTTGGGGTGATTCATGGAAGATTTAACCCTAGGCTTGAACTTTAGAAAAATCAAGGTTTTGAATGGGCAAATGGACTCCGAATTTGGTAAATTTGATATGCCTAGACTCGTATTGAGACGAGGGTTCCGAATATATAACTTTTATAAGTTTTCGAGAAGCGCACCAAAAGTCGGGTTTTGACAACTTGTGGGTTTTGATATAAATTGGGTTATTTCGAATGAATTTCGTGAAATTAGCATATATTGATGCTTTCTCTATGATTTTGAGCAGATTTGGCACCCAAGGAGATTGATTTGCGAGGCAAGCGCAAGGAGGATTGAAGCTTCTACCGGTTCGAGGTGAGTGGTGATAGTAAATAATGTACTGCGGGTTTGAAACCCCGTACTAGCACTTCACAGTGCTATATTGAGATGAGACACGCGTTCTCTAACGTGCGTAGTGACATTGTGATTGAGGGTTCGGACTTGGTCCTTCCCGGCTAATAGAATACTATGTTGTATGACTGTCACTGAGATTATGACTGTACAATTGGGCTAATAGCCATGTTTGGGGCCTTGTGCCGATCTGTAGAGCATTAGGGAACCTATAGAGCTAGGTGACCCTTATATCATGTTGGAAACATACACTCAGCCGTAACTCTAGCTGTATAGCATAATATGAGCCCGTACTAGATGTGTACATTGAGAGAGATTATCTAGGGTGAAATTCCCTGTTCTAGTTGAGTGGGCCTGAAAGGCCAAGTCTATATTGACTGAGACAGGGTCCAGGACCCACCGTGATATATTATATTGGGCCTGAGAGGCCAAGCACATATTGACTGGGATAGGGTCGAGGACCCATTATGAGGTATTATATATATATACCTATATTGGATCGGGCTGCACGCCGCAGCAGTATATATATTGGATCGGACTGCACGCCGCAGTAATATACATGTAATATACATGTAATATACATGTGGGATGGACTGCACACCGTAGTATTATTGCGCTTGGGCTATAGGAGCCCCTTCGGAGTCCGAGTCTGCACACATTCTCAGTGAGCACTGGTGTATATTATGGGATCGGGCTGCGCGCCGCAGTAGTATAAATATATAAATATATATATATATATATTGGATCGGACTGTACGCCGCAGTATTATAGTGCTTGGGCCTAGGGAGCCCCTCCGAAGACTGTATACACCCCAGTGAGCGCCGTCGATGTTAAATGGAGCGGGCTGCGCGCCGCAGCGGTATATGTATTGGAGCGGGCTGCACGCCGCAGCATTTTACTTAATCATATCCTAATATCTACTTAAATACTTATACATCATAGACATAGGTATGTGTCTTTATATGTTGAGATGGTTGTACACCGTAGGGGTACGAGTGAGGGTTGGATTAGTGTAGAATCTTGTAGAGATAAACGTGGATTGGAGATTAGAGTACTACCATAGTGATGACGTACCTGTGAGGGTTGCCTTAGAACTGCTAAGTGATAGCACAGGAGTTCTTACCTTCAGTTATTATTTATTATTGTTACTCCCTGAGTTGAAATATACTCACCCCACTCCCCTGCACTTTCTGTGCAGATCCACAGGTGCCCGAGAGCAGTTGAGACATTGTAGCTGCCGATCCTTGTCTACTTTTGCGGAGATTTCGAGGTAGCTGCCAGCGTCCGCAGAGCTTGTTTTCTCCTTCTTTATCATCTTGTTGATTTCCTATTTGCCTAGACTTGGTTGTATTAGGATGCTATTCTGTAGAGGCTCGGTCTCGTGACACCACGATATGGTTGGGACCGTATTTTGTATGTTTTACATTTCGTTTATCACCTGATATGATCATTTACTGTTTAAGTTTAATTTGATTAATAACTGGCTGGTTTAAGGGATAATATGGTCGGGCTTGCCTAGCATTGTGTTGGGCGCCATCACGACCAGGGTTTGGGTCGTGACAAGTTGGTATCAGAGCCTAGGTTAACAGGTTTCGCGAGTCATGAGCCGGTTAGTAGAGTCTCGTGGATCGGTGCGGGGACGCCTGTACTTATCATCGGGAGGCTGCAAACATTTTTAGGAAAAGTTTCAATTCTTGGAATTCTTGTCGTGCGATTACTTTTGACTTGATCTGAACTTTGACATTCTACTCTCTCGCAGATGGCGAGAACTCGATCATCCGGACGTGGAGGACGACCACCACTACCACCTGCTAGAGGCCGTGGACGCGGCCGTGGTCGTGGCGGAGTTAGGGCAGCTGAGGCAGTGCCAGCTGACCCACAGCCCCCAGTTGCAGAGGTGCCAGCAGCACCAGATCAGGCACCATCTGTGCCCATTGTCATTCCTGGTCTACAGGAGACCCTGGTTCAGATACTAGCAGTCTGCACTGGCCTAGCACAGGCGGTTTCAGTTACTATTGCAGCAGCTGCATCAGGGATCGGGGGTGGTCATCAGACCCCCGCAGTACGCACTCCAGAGCCAGCAGTGCAGGGCTTACAGACACCAGAGGCTCCTCCAGTTCAGCCTATGGTACCGGTTCAACCAGCAGATCAGATTTAGGGGGACAGGGTCCCAGCTATGATAGACGATGAGCAGCGTCGTCTCGAGAGGTTCACCAGGTTATCTCCTCCAGTGTTTATTGGTGCTCCGGGCGAGGACGCCCAAGGTTTTCTGGATAAGTGCTGTCGGATGATTCGTACGGCAGGGATATTGGAGTCCAGTGGGGTATCTTTCACTACCTTTCAGTTTCAGGGACCAGCCTTCGCTTGGTGGGAGGATTATGAGCACCGTAGGGCGGCAGGGGCAGCACCACTATCATGGCCGGAGTTCTCCACTATGTTCTTGGAGAAATGGGTGCCTCGATCTAAGAGAGAGGAGATGCGTAGGTGTGACGACCCAAAGGGTCATCACTTATTTAATTAATCATTTCGAGCTTCGAGGCCTTGAAAACCTCATTCTATGTTGCCTCGATTTACGTGCACGATCCGAGCATGTAGCCGGAAAGATTTTTTGATAGAAAATATGAATTCTATGAGAAATTTGGATAAAAATGATATTAATATTGATATGGTTGACTTCGGTCAACATTTTTGGTAAACGGATCCGGACCCCAGATTGGATGGTCCCGAGAGGTCCGTAGGAAAATATGGGACTTGGACATGTGTCCGGAGTCGAATTCTGAGGCATAGAGCCCAAGTTATAAATTTTTATGTGAAATTGTTTTTGATGTAATTATTAAAGGAAATAAATTAATTGACCTTGGTATCGGGCTCGTATTTTGGTTCCGACGCCCGGTACAAGTCTTAAATATTATATATGTGATTTCCGTAAAGTTTGGTGACATTTGGATGTCGTTTGAGATGTTTTGGACCTTGAGTTCCAAGTTAAGAAGTTTTGAAAATCAAAAGTATGAAAATCATGAGTTTGAGGCTTGATTTGATTAAAACGAAGTGATATTGGCGATATGATCGCACGAACAAGTCCATAATGTGTTTTTGAGGTTGTGTACATGTTTGGTTTGGAGCCCGGGGGCTCGGGTAAAGATTTGATAGGCCGTTGGATGAAATTCTGAATTTTGAACTGCTGGTTTTTTTCACCCAGCTGTTGGCTTCGCAATTGCGAAGAATTTCTCGCAATTGCGAAGGGGACAGGTGTAAGGCAAGGCTCGCAAATGCGAACCTTGATCGCAAATGCGAAGCCAGCCTTGTTCGCAAATGCGAACAATTGTTCGCATTTGCGAAGGTCCCCAGTGCTGCCTATGTTCGCAAATGCGAACAATAGTTCGCAAATGCGAACATTTCCCATACTTCCTTGGTTCGCAAATGCGAACCATTGTTCGCAAATGCGAACACTGCCTTATACAGCATGTGTTCGCAAATGCGAACATTGGTTCGCAAATGCGAACATCCCTTTGTCCGCCAGTGTTCGCAAATGCGAACAAATGTTCGCAAATGCGAACTTCCCAGCCTTAGCTTATTTTTCAAACTCCAGAAATTGGTCGGGGTTCGCAATTGCGAACCCATGTTCGCAAATGCGAACACAGAGACCTGAAAAACACGAATTTTCAGTCATTTCTTCACATTTTACAAAACCAAAACACCCATTTGCGATTCTTCAAGGAGTTCTTCTTCATCAAAACGATTGTAAGTCACTTTTTACTTAATTCTTTCAATTCCTAACATCATTAAACATGTTTTTCATAAGAAATCAAAGATTTTCATGGTAAAATTCTTGTTTTTGTTAGAAAATAGGTTTTTCATAAATTGGAGAATTGGACCTCGAATTGAGGTCCGATTTTGAAACAAATTATATACATGAACTCGTGGGGGGATGGGTAACCGGATTTTGGTCCTAACCCCGAGTTCCGACCATGTGGGCCCGGGGTTGAAATTCACTATTCCGGGCAGAATGTTGTAAAAGTTGTATTTGTTCTTAAGAATTAGTTTGTTGAGTAGAATTGATGATATTAAATCAATTGTGTATAGATACGGTTGGATTGGAGCCAAGTTGAAAGAAAAAGACATTTCCACGGATTGAATTGTTCATAAGCATTCGAGGTAAGTGTTTGTTCTATCCTAGCTTGAGGGAATAGGATTATGTGTTATGTGTTATGTGATCGAGTGCGGTGTATGGGTCGTGGTGACGAGCATCCATACACTGGCGTCTAGTATGACCGTGAGTCGTTGAAAAATGATTATTTTGAGATATATTACAGATGAAATATTATTGTTCTCCCTTGTTGGGACTTGTTGTGAAGATAATTATTGATTGCCCTTGATGGGACGGTTTATGAATTACTGTTTCTTTCTTTGCCCTTAACCGTGATTGTTATTTGGGTGAGGAAGAGTGATAATGCACGAAGGGTGATGCCGTGCCATGTTTATTTATTTATGCACGAAGGTTAATGCCGTGCCATGTTTATTTATTGATTATGCACGAAGGATCATGCCGTGCCCTGTTATTGAACCATGTACGAAGGATCATGCCGTACTATGGATGTGAGGATGAGAGTAAAAGCACGAAGGGTGATGCCGTGTACTTTATTTGTTTATTTGGTGAGGATGAGAGTAAAAGCACGAAGGGTGATGCCGTGTACTTTATTTGTTTATTTGGTGGGGATGAGAGTAAAAGCACGAAGGGTGATGCCGTGCACTTTATTTGTTTAGCTGGTGAGGATGAGAGTAAAAGCACGAAGGGTGATGCCGTGCAATTGCTTGCTATTTCTTGAATTGATATTACTTGTGTTTACATTATACTTTGTTTTTCCTTGTGAATTTATTAACTGTGATTAATTGTTGAATTCTTAGAGATATTCTTTATTGTGTTATTACCTGGTTATTTCTTGTTATTCTGTGGTATACATATATATTGAATTGCACAGGTTTATGTGGGTGTCCGGTCCTAGGCTTGTCACTACTTCGCCGGGATAGGCCAGGCACTTACCAGCACATGGGGTCGGTTGTGCTGATACTACACTTCTGTGCGTTTTTGCACAAGTCCAGGTTACGATCAGGAGCAGCAGCAGCAGTAAATCGATTGCGTGGGAGCTAATCATATTTGAGACCGAGGTAGCTTGCAGGCGTCCGCAGGCCCGGCGTCTCTCTCTTTATTTATGTTATTAGCTGTAGTCTCTTTGTTCCGAGACAAACAGAATTATGTTATATTTCCTTCGGACTTTTATGTGTAGTATTCCATAGTAGTTCGTGAGTTGGTGACTCCACGTCTTGGGTAGAGGATTTCAGAGTATGATTTTTACCTTGTGAATTGTTATTTCCATTTTGATAAAGTATTCCGCATTTATTTAATTAAAATTATGTTAAAAATAGTATAGTATGAATACGGTGGCTTGCCTAGCTACCACGAGTAGGCGCCATCACGATCCCGATGTTGGGGGAAAAATCCGGGTTGTGACAAGTAGGTAGTTTGAGGGTCTCCGTTAGGGGGACATGTCAGTGTCAGAGTATGAGATCAGGTTTACAGAGTTGTCCGGATATGCACCGTGGTTGGTTCATTCCGACGGAGAGAGGATTGGGCGCTTCGTGGACGGCCTCATTTATCCCATTCGTATTCGATGACTCGGGAGAGGGTTTTGAGTCGTACATTTGAGGATGCTGTGGATATTGCTCGCGACATAGAGACAGATCATCGCAGAGAGCGGGATGCGAGGGAGGCCAAGAGGCCTCGAGGAGCGGCTAGTTCCAGTGGCACTCGGACCGGAGGCCAGGGTCAGTAGCGCCGAGGTCGCTCTTTCAGGTCTTCGCGGTCGGGTCGCTCGGATCGTCGCGGATGGTCTCCTAGACGGGGTTATCGGGGTTCGCACCGCAGCAGACCATCTCTCGGTGCCATGCCAGCTCATAGTTCCTTCACAGGCCCCATCCGCTCGGGGTTCATCTCGGCCTAGTTCATCGGCTGGCCACTCCAGCGCCAGAGGTCCTTATCGGTCTCAGTACCCAGCACCGGGGAGTTGCTACGAGTGCAGAGAGTTTGGGCACCACCATAGGGAGTGTCCCCGTCTTGTTTCCGGATCTTATCAGCAGAGAGGGCAGCCCTCGTCATCTGGTCCTTCTACTTCAGGCACCCGCCCCGCCGGCTAGGGGTGAGGGTCAGACAGCTAGGGGTCGCTCTCGAGGGGGAGGCCGATCAGGCGGAGAGGCTAGATGCTATGCTTTTCAGGGCCGATCTGAGGCTGTTGCTTCTGATGCTGTCATTACAAGTATTATTTCAGTCTGCCACAGAGATGCCTCGGTATTGTTTGATCCCGGTTCTACTTATTCTTATGTGTCTACATATTTTGCTCCTCATTTGGGCACGACCCGAGGGAGTCTTGAGCTGCCAGTGCATGTATCTACCCCGGTAGGGGATACTATTGTTGTGGACCACGTATACCGGTCCTGTTTGGTCACTATTGGAGGTCCGGAGACCCGAGTAGACCTGTTGCTTCTCAGCATGATTGATTTTGATGTTATATTGGGCATGGACCGGCTATCTCCATGTCATGCTATTCTGGACTGTCATGCTAAGACAGTCACTTTGGCTATGCCGGGCATTCAGAGGATCGAGTGGCGAGGCACGACTGAGTATGTACCTAGCAGAGGTAATATCTTTCCTCAAGGCCCAACGAATGGTTGGGAAGGGATGTCTCTCTTATTTAGCATTTGTGCGGGAGGTCGAGGCCCAGACTCCCAGTATTGATTCTGTTCCCATTGTGCGAGACTTTCCTGATGTGTTTCCCTCAGACCTGCCGGGCATGCCGCCGGACAAGGATATTGATTTTGGTATCGATTTGGTGCCGGGCACTCAGCCTATTTCTATTCCTCCATATCGGATGGCACCAGCTGAGTTGAAGGAATTGAAGGAGCAGCTCCAAGAACTCCTAGATAAGGGGTTCATTCGGCCGAGTGTGTCGCCGTGGGGTGCACCGGTCCTGTTTGTTAAGAAGAAGGACGGATCCATGAGGATGTGTATTGACTACAGGCAGCTAAACAAAGTAACAGTGAAGAATAAGTATCCTCTGCCTCATATTGATGATTTATTTGATCAGCTCCAAGGAGCTAGGGTGTTCTCGAAGATTGATCTTCGTTCAGGCTACCATCAGCTGAAGATTAGAGAGTCTGACATTATGAAGACTGCATTTCGGACCGGATATGGTCATTATGAGTTCCTTGTGATGTCTTTTGGGCTGACCAACGCCCCAGCAACATTTATGCATCTGATGAACAGTGTATTCAAGCCGTATCTTGATTCATTTGTGATCGTATTCATTGATGACATACTAGTCTACTCTCGTAGCCAGGAGGAGCATGCTCGGCACTTGAGTATTGTGTTGCAGAGATTGAAAGAGGAGAAGCTGTATGCCAAGTTCTCCAAATGTGAGTTCTGGCTTGAGTCCGTGGCATTCTTAGGGCACGTGGTGTCCTGTGATGGTATTCAGGTAGATCCGAGGAAGGTCGAGGCAGTGCAGAGTTGGCCCAGACCGACCTCAGTTACTGAGATCCGTAGCTTTCTGGGATTGGCAGGGTATTATCGCCGATTCGTTCGGGGATTCTCTTCTATTGCTTCACCCTTGACTAGATTGACTCAGAAAGGTGTTCCCTTCTTATGGTCCGAGGAGTGCGAGGAGAGTTTTCAGAAGCTCAAGACAGCACTGACCACAGCACCAGTCTTGATTCTGCCGACAACTTCAGAGTCTTATACTGTATATTGTGATGCCTCAGGAGTTGGCATTGGTTGTGTGTTGATGCAGGAGGGTAGGGTCATTGCTTATGCTTCTCGTCAGTTGAAGCCCCACGAGAAGAACTACCATGTTCATGATTTGGAGCCAGCAGCCATAGTTCATGCTTTGAAGATTTGGAGGCATTACCTGTATGGTGTCTCCTGTGAGGTGTTCACGGATCATCGCAGCCTTCAGCACTTATTCAGAGGAAGGACCTTAATTTGAGACAACGGAGGTGGTTGGAGTTGCTTAAGGATTATGACATCACTATTTTGTATCATCCGGGAAAGGCCAATGTGGTGGCCGATGCCTTGAGTCGGAAGGCGGTTAGCATGGGTAGCCTAGCTTTCATCCCAGTTGGGGAGAGGCCATTTGCTTATGATGTTCAGGCCCTAGCCAATCAGCTAGTGAGATTAGATATTTCGGAGCCGAGTCGGGTGTTGGCTTGTGTTGTTTCTCGATCTTCCTTATATGATCGCATCAGGGAGCGACAGTATGATGACCCACATTTGCTTGTCCTTAAGGACAGAGTGGAGCATAATGATGTTAGAGATGTGACTATCGACAGTGATGGTGTTCTGAGGATGCAGGGCCGTATATGCGTGCCCAATGTTGATGGTTTGCACGAGTTGATACTTGAGGAGGCACACAGTTCGCGGTACTCTATTCACCCAGGTGCCGCAAAGATGTACCAAGACTTGAGACAGCACTACTGGTGGAGGAGAATGAAGATGGATATTGTTAGGAATGTAGCTAAGTGCCTCAATTGCCAGCAGGTCAAGTATGAGCATCAGAGACCGGGCGGTGTTCTTCAGCGTATGGTTATTCCCGAGTGGAAATGGGAGAGGATTACCATGGATTTTGTTACTGGGCTCCCTCGGACAGCGAGGAAGTTTGATTCTGTATGGGTGATTGTTGATCGGCTGACTAAGTCCGCACATTTCATCCCAGTTAGTACTACTTACTCATCGGAGCGGTTGGCGGCGATCTTTATTCGGGAGATTGTCAGGTTGCATGGGGTCCCAGTGTCTATTATATCTGACAGAGGCACTCAGTTCACTTCTCAGTTTTGGAGAGCATTTCAGCGAGAGATGGGTACACGGGTTGAGTTAAGCACCGCATTTCACCCCCAGACAGACGGACAGTCTGAGCGCACTATTCAGATCCCGGAGGATATGTTGCGGGCATGTGTGATTGACTTTGGTGGTTCATGGGATGAGTTTTTGCCACTTGCTGAGTTTGCCTACAATAATAGTTACCAGTCGAGTATTCAGATGGCCCCGTACGAGGCATTGTATGGCAGAACGGTGTAGATCTCCCGTCGGATGGTTTGAGCCTGGTGAGGATAGATTGATAGGGACTGAGTTAGTTCAAGATGCTCTGGATAGAGCAAAGTTGATCCAGGAGAGGCTTCGCACAGCACAACCTCGCCAGAAGAGTTATGCAGACCGTACGGTTCGAGAGTTGTCTTTCATGGTTAGTGATAGGGTATTGCTGAAGGTTTCACCCATGAAGAATGTCATGAGATTCGGGAAGAAGGGGAAGCTGAGTCCCAGGTACATTGGTCCTTTTGAGATACTCGGAGAGTTGGAGAGGTGGCATATGAGTTGGCTTTGCCACCCAGTTTATCCAGCGTTCATCCAGTATTCCATGTGTCTATGCTCCGGAAGTACATCGGGGATCCGTCTCATGTATTAGACTTCAGTACCATTCAGCTTGATGGTGATCTATCCTATAATGTGGAGCCTATTGCTATTTTGGGTCGCCAAGTAAGGAAGTTGAGGTCGAAGGAGATTGCATCGGTTAAGGTTCAGTGGAGAGGTCGACCCGTAGAGGAGGCTACTTGGGAGGTTGAGCAGGAGATGCGGAGCAGATACCCTCAGCTATTTGAGACTTCGGGTATGTTTCTTGACCCGCTCGAGGACGAGCGTTTGCTTAAGAGGGGGAGAATGTGACGACCCGGCCCGTCGTCACGGGAATTACCACCCCGTTATGTTGTAATTACATAATTCATGCTTTTATATCGGTGTTAGAGTCTATCGGGGGAGTTAGGAGTGAATTGGATTGAAAATGAGGCATATAGCCTTTTTGGAGGAAACCTGAATAAGGAAAGTCAACACGGAGTTGACTATTTGGTTAGAGAGCTCGGAATCGAATTTTGAGGATTCGGTTAGTTCCGGGAGGTGATTTGCAACTTAGGGGAGCGATTAGAATTGAATTTGGAGGCCCGATGTAGAAATAGGCTTGAATTGGCTAAGGTTGATTTTTGGCGAAATCCGAACGGTAGGTGGGATTTTGATCCGGGGGTCGGAATGGAATTCCGACAGTTGCAGTAGCTCCGTTAGGTGATTTTGGATGTGCCTGCAAAATTTCAGGTCATTCGGACGTCGTTTAGTCGGGTTTTTGATTGATTGTGTAATTCGGAATGTTTTAAGGAAATTAGGCTTGAATTCGATGTGAATTATGGGTTTTGATGTTATTAGACGTGTTTTGAGGATTGGAGCAGGTTCGAATAAGGTATTAAGATGTGTTGGTGTGTTTGGATGAGGTCCCGTGGGCCTCGGGGAGTTTTCGGATGGCTAAACGGGAGAAAATGTGGAAAATTGCAGGACTTGTGTTCTGGTTCTGTTGTTTTCGCTCCTGCGGAAATGGGGGCGCAGGAGCGAGTCCGCAGAAGCGGACGAGAAGGCGCAGAAGCGGAGGAGACCGCTGAAGCGGAGCTTGGCTCGCAGGGGCGGCTTCGCTGGTGCGAGAGGGATATCGCAGAAGCGGTCTGGAGGCGTGATGGAGAAGACCGCAGAAGCGGATTGTGGATCGCATAGGCGAGTCCGCAGGAGCGGAGTCTTGATCGCAGAGGCCGAAAGGACCGCAGGGGCAGAAGAATTTCCGCAGAAGCGGACCCGCAGGAGCGGTCCGTGTATCGCAGGAGCGGAAATGGCCAAATAGGCCTGGTTTCGCAGAAGCGACCAATTGGTCGCAGAAGCGGTTCCGCAGGGGCGGAAAATGGTCCGCAGAAGCGAAAATCGCAGTGAATTAATTGTATCAGAAGTTAGAAAATTTCAAAAATATTTCACATATTTGGGTCTCGGCTTAAGGAGGCGATTTGGGCGATTTTGAAGAGAAACTCAAGGGAAATCATCAGGGTAATCAACTATGGACTTAAACTATGATTAGTATTGATAATATTATGCAATTATATCATGAAAATGGAGGGATTTGGGGTGATTCATGGAAGATTTAACCCTAGGCTTGAACTTTAGATAAATCAATGTTTTGAATGGGCAAATGGAGTCCGAATTTGGTAAATTTGATATGCCTAGACTCGTATTGAGACGAGGGTTCCGAATATATAACTTTTATAATTTTTCGAGAAGCGCACCAAAAGTCAGGTTTTGACAACTTTTGGGTTTTGGTATAAATTGGGTTATTTCGAATGAATTTCGTGAAATTAGCATATATTGATGCATTCTCTATGATTTTGAGCAGATTTGGCACCCGAGGAGATTGATTTGCGAGGCAAGCGCAAGACGGACTAAAGCTTCTACCGGTTCGAGGTGAGTGGTGATAGTAAATAATGTACTGAGGGTTTGAAACCCCGTACTAGCACTTCACAGTGCTATATTGAGATGAGACACGCGTTCTCCGACGGGCGTAGTGACATTGTGATTGAGGGTTCGGACTTGGTCCTTCCCGGCTAATAGAATACTGTGTTGTATGACTGTAAATGAGATTATAACTGTACGATTGGGCTAATAGCCACGTTTTGGGCCTTGTGTCGATCCGTAGAGCATTAGGGAACCTATAGAGCTAGGTGACCCTTATATCATGTTGGAAACATACACTCAGCCGTAGCTCTAGCTGTATAGCATAATATGAGCCCGTACTAGATGTGTACATTGAGAGAGATTATCTAGGGTGGAATTCCCTGTTCTAGGCTGAGCAGACCTGAAAGGCCAAGTCTATACCGATTGAGATGAGATAGGGTCAAGGACCCACTATGAGATGTTATATTGGGCCTGAGAGGCCAAGCACATATTGACTGGGATAGGGTCGAGGACCCATTATAAGGTATTATATATATATACCTATATTGGATCGGGCTGCACGCCGCAGCAGTATATATATTGGATCGGACTGCACGCCGCAGTATTAGATCGGGCTGCACACCGCAGCAATATATGTGGGATCGGACTGCACGTCACAGTATTATTGCGCTTGGGCTGTAGGAGCCCTTTCGGAGTCCGAGTCCGCACACATTCACGGTGAGCACTGGTGTATATTATGGGATCGGGCTGCACGCCGCAGCAGTATAGTTATATATGTATATGTATATATATTGGATCGGACTGCACGCCGCAGCAATATATGTGTGGATCGGGCTGCACGCCGCAGCATCATAGCGCTTGGGCCTAGGGAGCCCCTCTGAAGTCTGTATACACCCCCAGTGAGCGCCGTCGATGTTAAATGGAGCGGGCTGCGCGCCGCAGCGGTATATGTATTAGAGCGGGCTGCACGCCGCAGCATTTTACTTAATCATATCCTACTATCTACTTAAATACTTATACATCATAGACATAGGTATGTGTCTTTATATGTTGAGATGGACGTACACCGTAGGGGTACGAGTGTGGGTTGGATTAGTGTAGAATCTTGTAAAGATAAACATGGATTGAAGATTATAGTACTACCATAGTGATGACGTACCTGTGAGGGTTGCCTTAGAACTGCTAAGTGATAGCACAGGAGTTCTTACCTTCAGTTATTATTTATTATTGTTACTCACTGAGTTGAAATATACTCACCCCACTCCCTTGCACTTTCTTGTGCAGATCCACAGGTGCCCGAGAGCAGTTGAGACATTGTAGCTGCTGATCCTTGTCTACTTTTGCGGAGATTACGAGGTAGCTGCCAGCGTCCGCAGAGCTTGTTTTCTCCTTTTTTATCATCTTGTTGATTTCCTATTTGCCTAGACTTGGTTGTATTAGGATGCTATTCTGTAGAGGCTCAGTCTTGTGACACCACGATATGGTTGGGACCGTACTTTGTATGTTTTACATTTCGCTTATCACCTGATATGATCATTTACTGTTTAAGTTTAATTCGATTAAATAACTAGCTGGTTTAAGGGATAATATGGTCGAGCTTGCCTAGCATTGTGTTGGGCGCCATCACGACCAGGGTTTGGGTCGTGACAGAATCTTTTTTATCTGCAAAGATTTGTGTTTCACTTTCTCAAGAATCCAGTGATATTTCACATTGATATGCTTTGTTCTTGTATGGTACATGAGGCACTTTGACTGTCACAGTACACAATATACTCCTTCTGATGCAATTCAAGCTCTTGAAGGAATTGTTTAAGCCATATCATCTCTTTGTCAGCTTCAGTAGCGATAATATACTCTACTTCAGTTGTGACGAGTGCAACACACTTCTGCGACCTCGATTGCTATGATATAGCTTCTCCTGAAATTGTAAACAAATATCTAGTAGTAGACTTTCAATTATCAATGTAACACGCCATATCAATGTCTGTATAGCCCTTTAAGATTGGATCAGTTCCTCCAAAACACAAGCAATCTTTTACGGTACCTCTCAGGTGCCTGGGTATCCTTTTGATGACTTTCCAGTGTTCTTTTTTACGATTTTTAATAAACCTGATAACAATACCAACTGCATGAGCAATACCAGGTCTTGTGCATAACATTGCATACATCAAGCATTCAACTGCTGAAGAATAAGGAACTCTAGTCATGCTCTTTTTTTTCTTATTTGTGTTAGGACACATCTTCTTGCTCAAATTTAGATGACTAGCAAGAGGTGTGCTGACTGGATTAGCACTTTTTATGTTGAAGTGTTCCAATACACGTTCAATGTGCTTTTCCTGAGATAGTCATGACTTTCTGATTGTTCGTTATCGAACTATCGTCATCCTCAGAATTTATTGTGCTGGGCCCAAGTCTTTCATATCAAATGACTTGGATAAATATCCCTTCAATTTTGCAAACAACTCCTTGTCTTTTCCTTCAATTAAGATATTGTCCACATACAACAATAAATAATGAAGTCATTGTCAGAAAATATTTTGAATTATAAACATGGATCAGAATAGGTCTTCTTTTCATGGATGAGTCTAAACTTTTTATACCACGATCTTGGTGCCTTTCTCAACCTATAAAGATTCTTTTTTTAACTTGCACACCATATGTTTCTTTGCCTTTACTTAATAACCTTCTGGCTGCTCCATATAGACCTCTTCTTCCAATTCTCCGTGTAAAAATGCAATTTTCACGTCCAACTGCCTCACTTCAAGATCGAGGCTAGCTGCCAAGCTCAAAATTGTTCGAATAAAAGTAATTTTGATAACATGTGAGAAAAGTTTGTCAAAATCAATACCTTTCTTCGGTTCGATACCTTTTACCACCAATCGAGCTTTGTACCTGACCAACTTGCCATTTCTATCTTTCTTGAGTTTGAAGTCTCATTTGCATTTGAGTGGTCTTTTACCCTTTGGAAGTTCAACCATCTTGTACATGCCATTTTTCTTTAAAAAAATTCATATTTTCTTACATGACTTTCATCCACTAGTTTTTTTTTTCTAGATGGGACAACACCTCCTTAAGACTTTCTGTCTCCCCCTCATTACTGATGAGGGCATACTCTGTGGAAGGGTACCTGCACGACTATACCCTTGGTCTTTCTAATCTCCTTAGAGGTTGAGGTTGTTCTTTTTCCTGTCTAGGATACTACACTTGCTCGACATTAATCATCAAGTATCTTCTCCCGCTCAATAACTTCATCATGTTATTCTTACTGCTTGGCAACCTTGCTGGTTTTACTTTCTACACTTATAAAATTGTTAGAAGTAGAAGGAATGGTCACATGGTTATGGGTTATACCATTTTGGCCTTCTCTATTGATCATCTATAGTTCCAACTTCACTTTATCGGAAGATTATATCTCTAATTGTGATAACCTTCTTTTCCATATCTGATGAATATGTTGGGAAAAGATATATCATCCAGCATTGTTCTCTGCAACTGAACACCTTTATATGTGCGTAGGACACCTCCTTATTGGTCCAAGCTCTCTTTGGAATATCAAACTCTAGTAGAATCGATGGACTCCTATTAATCAGGTAACAGGCCATATGAATTGCTTCACCTGAGAATAACTTAGGAATTTTAGCCATTCTGAGCATACTTCTCATATTTTCAACAATAGTATGGTTTGTCCTTTTGGCTACGCTATTTTGTTGTGGGTTTCCAAAAACTGTCTTTTCATGTCCGATCCCATGAATTGAACAATATTCTTCAAATTTCCTTTAAGTGTACTCGCACCCATTGTCCGTTCGGAGATGATTTAGCTTTTGACATGTCTCCCTTTCTACCAAAGCACAAACTTCTAGAAAATTTGAAACACCCGATCTTTGGTTTTTAAGATATAAACTCATTATTTTTGTGAAACATCATCAATAAAAATAGCAAAATATTTATTACCACCCATCGATTCTATCTCTATTGGACCACAAATATTAGAATATACCAAATCAAATATATTTAATTTTCTTTCAGGCGACGTCTGAAATAAGACTCTATGTTGTTTATAAAATAAACATCAGTCACAAAGTTTTACCGGCGTACCGTTGGCAAAAGAGATAAGTGATTTTCTGGCAATAATGTGCAATCCCTTCTGGCTCATATGACCCATTCTTTTGTGCTATAAATCTACAGAAATCGCATCTTATGCAACATTGAATTTACCCCAGCAAATTTCTACATTTGTCCTATACAACATGCCACGAGCAATTCCCTGTGCAATCACCAATGATCCCTTGAAGAGTCTTCACTTTTGGTTTGCAAAATAATTCTCGTACCCATCTCGGTCCAAAGCAATTTTTAAAATCAAGTTCATCCAAAATCAGGACATGCCGCATGTCCTTTAGAACCAGTGTGCATCTGAGATTTGTCTTGATATAAATATTACCGATCCCTGCAATCTTTAAATAACTCGTCTTACTCATTCTCATAGTGCCGAAATCACTTGCTACATATGTACAAAAAATTGAATCGCACCCGAGCCCCCGAGGCTCCGAACCAAACACCCACACAAGTCTAAAAATATAATACACACTATTTGAGCCCTTAAATCACATCAAATAACGTCAAAACCATGAATCTCAACCAAAATCAAGCTTAATGAATGTTAAAACTTCAAACTTCTACATTCAATGTCGAAACCTATCAAATCCCGTCCAGTTATCCTTAAATTTTGCACATAAGTCACGTTTGACATTATGGACCTGTTCCATCTTCCGAAATCTGAATCCGATCCCAATATCAAAAAGTCCACACCCGGTCAAACATTTCAAAAACCTTCAAATTTCCAACCTTCACCAAATGACCCCGAAATAACCTACGGACCTCCAAATCCACTTTCGGATGCGCTCCTAATACCAGAATCACCATACAAAGCTGTTCTCAAACTCAAAAATTCCAAATGGACATTGATAACAATTTAGGAAATCCTTCCAAAATGCCAACATTTCACAATAGGCGCTGAATGCTCCCGAGTCATCCAAAACTCGATCGGACGTACGCCCAAGTCCAAAATCATCATACGAACTTGTTGAACTTTCCAATTTCAATTCCAAGGTTATTTACTCAAAAATTATACCTTTGTGAATTCTCCCAACTTAAAGCTTCCGAAATGAGAATTTTCTCTCTAATTAACTTCGAACTTCTCGAAACTCAATTATGACCACACGTACAAGTCATAATACCTGAAGTGAAGCTACTCATGATCTCAAACTGCCGAACAACACGCTAGATCTCAAAATGACCGGTCGGATCGTTACAAATTAGATTATTACTTCTTCACAAGTCTATCCCAAAAAGACCCGACCCTGTGGTCCTAACGCTTCGTTGTACTACTTTAAATATATAAATAGCATGTTATAGTATATGTTAGTGTATTCATTATTTGTATTATAAAATAAAGTATTAACAGATTGCATTTATATTAATGTGATTCAAATTAAAAGTTTGACCATATTTGACCTATTGACTGGTTTACTTAATGCTAATAACTTCTTTCGTTTCTTTAATTTGTGATCCATATATATATATATATATATATATATATATATATATATATATATATATATATATATATATATATATATATATATATATATAATGTTGCGGCGTGCATAATGCATGATCTAGATTAATAGATATAGGTCGAGATATTTTATTTTTAATATTAAATGATAGAGGTTGAAACGTTTTATTTTTAATATTCATTGATGTATCTAAGTATTTTATAAAGTCGATGAATCAATTTACAAATACATATATTTGATGATGATCAATTATATCTACTAATTAGATTATTGCTTCTTCACAAGTCTATCCTAAAAGAATCCGACTATGTGTCCTAGCGCTTTATATATATATATATGTCACGACCCAAATCCGGTCGTGATGGAGCCCAACAATCAAGCTAGGTCAGCCAGACCAACAATTACTGATCACATCGAATACTAGTCCCAAATGGACATCCCAAGAAGAATATATGAGTTTAAGAACTCCAATAATAATAATAATGAACAAAATACGGAGAAGTGCAAAAATAACTGACACTCCCAAAGATCTGGAGGTCACAAGTCTAGAGCCTCTAATAAAACCCAACAGAAATAGAGAATAATGTATAGAAATACTCAAGTCGGAATATAAATAACAACTGCAAAGAGGAGGAGAAGCTAGGTTCTGCGAATGTCGGCGGCTACCTCAGCAACTCGGTATGACTCTGCAACGCTGGATAAGCTTGTCTACTGCTCCTGAGTACCTGAGTCTGCACACAAAAGGTGCAGGGAGTAGGGGTGAGTACTAAGTACTCAGTGAGTAATAAATACATATAAGCAGCTGAAAGTAGGAAATCCACAAAATACCACAATATGAAGCTACACTACAGTCCGAATCTCCTACGAACTAGCATCAACAGTACAATACAGCTACCACAGAGTAATTCAACAATTAAAGATGCAATGCAATGCACATAACCGCTACGGCGTGTAGCCCGATCCATTTAACGTCGACGACGCTCACTGGGGGTGTGTACAGACTCCGGAGGGGCTCCTACAGCCCAAGCGCAATACTGCTGCGGCGTGCAGCCCGATCCTCATATCAACCGCTGCGGTGTGCAGCCCGATCCATCCTCAGTCCACATAAATCAGATAAGTCACAAAACAGTTCATTTATCAAAATTCCAGTTTCCAGTTCATAATTTATGAAAAAATACTTAACTTTTATTTATTTTGCAAAAACCGGTGACTTAACATATCAATAATGTGATTTCAATTTCCAGGATTGAGATCAGTGATAAAGCAAATATAGCTATCACATAAATATTGTCCTCTAAGGACGCTACAGGTCGGCACAAGGCCCCAAACAAGGCTTACCGCCCGCAAATATATCAAATATAGTGTATTTCCAACACTAATAACATATTATTCATTTTTGGGATGGACCAAGTCTCAATCCCCAGTCACAATCAATCCCGTACCTGCCACGGTGTGCGAGCCACGCCCTACCAGCGTCACAATGTGCTAAGCCGAGGTTTCGAACCCTCAGGCTACCATATACACAAACTACTCACCTCTAGCCGGTCGTAGACTCATCCGTGATGCCTACTCCTTTGAATTTAGCTCCCTCGTGCATAGAATCTAGTCAAACCACAATAATTATATCAAATACGGGTCAAAGAATCATAACCCATTTCAATTTACATGAAATTCGCATAAATACACTAAGTTGGTAAAACCCGACCCCGGGCCCACTACTTGGAAAATTTCAAAATTAGTACCAACTCGATCCTCGTCTCACCACGAGTCCGTGCATATAAAATTTATCAAAATCGGAGTTCAAATGGTCTTCCAAAACTAAAAATCCCGTTTTCAATACCTAGGGCACAATTCTTCAAAATTCTACCCAAATTCATGAAGATTGATGTTAATCCTACCATAAAATTATGTTTTTGAGTCAAGAATCTTACCTCCGATGAATACCCGATGATTTCTCAGTGATTTCCTCATGTTTTCTTCTCTCTAGGGCTCAAAATTGGGTTTTGGGTGAATGAACCCGCGAGCCCTCTGTTCTATGATTTAATTCACTGCCAGAACAATTTGCTCTACGCTTTCGCGATGGTCTTCACGCGTTCGCGATGCTCAGCTCCAGTTTACCCTTCGCGAACGCGATGCTACACCATGCATTCATGATGTAAAATCTCCCAGCCGCAGGGTTCTTCTTCTACGCGAATGCGTATACTCCCACGCGAACGCGAACCTCTCCCTTTTCCTCCTACGCGAACGCGACCCCAGGAACGCGATCGCGAAGCACAAGACTCCTGGCCTACGCGAACGCGACACCCCTGACCGCGAACGCGATGCTTTGATCTGCCTGGCCTTCGCGAACGCGACCCATGCCACGCGAACGCGAAGGCTTAAATGCCTGGGTAGTAACCTGCAATTTTCTGCAGATTTTGCCAAGTTCAAATTGCCCGGTTGATGGTCCGAAATCATCCCGAGGCCCCCGGGACCCCAACAAAAACCACCAACATACTCCAAGAAATGATACGGACTTGTTCCAATCACAAAAACACCATCCTAAACATCAAAATCATCATTTACACCCGGATTCAAGCCTAAGTTTTTTCAAAACTTTCGAAACTAACATTCAATCCAAAACCCGATCAAACGATGTCCGAATGACCTGAAAATTTGCAGACATATCCAAAATCACATAACGAAGCTACAGAAATTGTTGGAATTCCATTCCGACCCCCGGATCAAAATCTCACCTACCATCCGGTTTTCGCCAAAATTCAACCTTAGCCAATTCAAGCCTAAAACTACATCGGACCTCCGAATTCAATTCCGATTGTTCTCCTAAGTCATAAATAATCCCCCGGAACTAGTCGAATCATCAGAATCCGATTCTGAGCATTCTAACTCCATAGTCAACTCTAGATTGACTTCCCATATTCAAGCTTTTTTCAAACATGCTATTTGCTTCATTCTCAACCCGAATCACTCCTAACTCACTCGATATACTCTAATAATGATATAAAAGCATAAGATATGTAAATGCAAGGTAACGAGGTGGTAATTCCCGTAGACGGGCCGGGTCGTTACATTCTCCCCAACTTAAACAAACGCTCGTCCGCAAGCGGGTTAAGAAACATACCTGGAGCATCAAACAAGTGAGGATATCTGCTCCGCATCTCCTGCTCGGTCTCCCAAGTTGCTTCCTCCACGGGACGACCTCTCCACTGCACTTTCACTAAAGCTATGTCCTTAGATCTCAGCTTACGAACCTGTCGACCCAAAATGGTTGGTGGCTCTACATCATAAGTCAAATCCTCATCTAGTTGTATCGTGCTGAAGTCTAACACATGAGACGGGTCTCCGACATACTTCCGGAGCATGGATACATGGAACACCGGGTGAACTCCCGACAAACTGGGTGGAAAAGCAAGCATATAGGCCACCTCCCCAACTTTCCTAAGCACCTCAAAAGGTCCAATGAACCTTGGACTCAACTTTCACTTCTTCCCAAACCTCATAACCCCCTTCATAGGCGAAACCTTCAGCAACACCTTCTCACCTACTGAATAATACACATCTCGGACCTTCCGGTCCGCATAACTCTTCTGACGCGACTGAGCTGTGCGAAGTCTCTCCTGAATCACCTTCACCTTGTCTAAGGCATCTTGAACTAACTCTGTCCCCAACAACCTAGCCTCGCCGGGCTCAAACCAACCGACTGAAGACCTACACCTCCTCCCATATAAAGCTTCATACGGTGCCATCCGAATGCCGGACTGATAGCTATTATTATAAGCAAACTCCGCAAGAGGCAAGTAATCAGCCCATGAACCACCAAAGTCAATAACACAAGCACGCAACATGTCCTCCAATATCTGAATAGTACGCTCAGACTGCCCATCCGTCTGTGGATGAAATGTTGTGCTCAGCTCTACCTGTGAACCCAACTCTCGCTGAAATGTCCTCCAGAACCGAGAAGTGAATTGGGTACCTCTGTCTGATATAATAGAAATGGAAACTCCATGCAATCTCACTATCTCACGGATGAGTATCTCTGCCAACCGCTTTGAGGAGTATGTAGTACACACTGGGATGAAGTGAGCTGACTTGGTCAACCTATCCACCACCACCCAAACTGAATCGAACTTCCTCACTGTCCGAGGGAGTCCACTAACAAAGTCCATAGTAATCCTTTCCCACTTCCACTCAGGAAAATCAATACGCTGGAATACACCACCAGGTCTCTGATGCTCATACTTGACCTGCTGACAGTTTAGACACCGAGCCACATGGCTCACAATATCTTTCTTCATCTTTCTCCACCAGTAATGCTGCTACAAATACTGGTACATCTTCGCGGCTCCTGGATGAATAGAATACCGCGAGCTGTGGGCCTCCTCCAATATCAACTCACGAAGGTCGTCAACATTGGGCACGCATATCCGGCCTTGCATTCGCAATACACCATCACTATCAATAGTGACATCTTTGGCATCATCATGCTGAACTCTATCCTTAAGGACAAGTAAGTGTGGATCATCATACTGGCGCTCTCGAATACGATCATATAAAGAAGAACGAGCCATTACACAAGCCATCACCCGACTAGGCTCAGAAATATCCAGTCTCACCATCTGATTAGATAACGCCTAAACATCAACTGCAAGGGGTCTCTCCCCAACTGGAATATACGCCAAACTGCCCATACTAATAGCCTTCCGGCTCAAAGCATCAGCCACTACATTGGCTTTCCCGGGATGGTACAAGATAGTAATATCATAGTCTTTAAGTAATTCAAGCCATCTCTGCTACCTCAAATTTAGATCTTTTTGCTTAAACAAATGCTGAAGGCTGCGGTGGTCTATATATACATCACAAGATACACCATATAGGTAATGCCTCTAAATCTTCAAGGCATGAACAATAGCAGCTAACTCCAAATCATGAACATGGTAGTTCTTCTCGTGGGGCTTTAGGTGACGAGAAGCATATGCAATAACTCTACCCTCCTGCATCAACATACAACCGAGCCCAACTCTAGAAGCATCACAATACACCGTATATGACCCTGAGGCTGATGGCAGCACAAGTACTGGAGCTGTGGTCAAAGCCTCTTTAAGCTTCTGGAAGCTCTCCTCACATTCATCAGACCACACAAATGGAGCATTCTTTTGTGTCAACCTAGTCAACGGTGAAGCAATAGATGAGAAACCTTGAACAAACCGGCGATAATAGCCTGCCAAACCGAGAAAACTCCAAAGTCTCTGTAGCTGAGGAAGGTCTGGGCCAATTCTGCACTGCCTCGACCTTCTGTGGATCAACCCGTATACCATCACTGGACACTACATGTCCCAGAAAAGTCACAGTGTCAAGCCAGAACTCACACTTAGTGAATTTTGCATAAAGCTTCTCTTCTTTCAACCTCTGCAGTACCACCCTCAAGTGATGTGCATGCTCCTCCTGGCTGCGTGAATACACCATAATATCATCAATAAATACAATCACAAAAGAATCAAGGTAAGGCTGAAATACGCTATTCATCAAGTGCATGAATGCAGCTGGGGCATTAGTCAGCCCGAAAGACATCACCAGGAACTCGTAGTGCCCATATCGCGTCCTGAACGCTGTCTTCATAATATCTGAGTCCCTGATCTTCAACTGATGATAGCCCGATCGAAGATCAATCTTAGAAAATACACTAGCTCCCTGGAGCTGATCAAATAGGTCCTCGATACGAGGCAATGGGTACTTATTCTTCACTGTTACCTTGTTCAGCTGCCTGTAATCAATGCACATTCTCATTGTGCCATCTTTCTTCTTCACGAACAACACCGGTGCACCCTGAACCAACCACTCGAACTGGCGACGTAGCTCCTCGCGACGAGACTGAGGTACATATTTCTATAGAAAGAGAGTAGAGAACTGCTGCCATGTGAGGGGTGCTGCTCCTGTAGGCCTACGCCTCTCAAACTCTTCCCACCAATCGAATGCGGGACCAGTGAACTAAAAGGTAGTAAATGAAACTCCGCTGGACTCAAGAATACCAGCCGTCCGCAACATCTTTTGACACTTATCCAAGAAACCCTGGGCATCCTCGCCCTCAACGCCACTGAAATGAGGTGTCGGACACATAATCAGTCAAGCCACGCCACTCGATCCTCGGATTACCTGGAATAGCTAGTGTGACTGTCTTGGCATGACAGTCCAGAATCGCATGGTAAGGAGATAGCCAATCCATGCCTAGAATCACATCGAAATCTACCATGCCCAGTAGTAATAAATCAACTCGGGTCTCCAGACCCCTAATAGTAATAAGACAGGATCAATATACCTAATCCACAACAACAGTATCCCCCACTGGGGTAGACACATGTACGGGCAAAGCAAGAATACCACGGGTCATGCCCAAGTGATGTGCAAAATAAGTAGAAACATAAGAATAGGTGGGTCCGGGATCAAATAAGACAGAAGCATCCCTGTGGCAGACTAAGATAATACCTGAAATGACCGCATCTGAAGCGCTAGCATCCTTCCTATCCGAAAGAGCATAGAAACGAGCCTAGCCCCCACCAGTACGATCCTCGCCCCTAGGGCGACCTCTGGATACCTGGCCACCAGTCCTAGCCGACTGTGCTAGCGCTGAAGAAACAGGAGTAGAAGACGAGGGCTGATCCCTCTGTTGAGACCGCGTACGAAGCCATTGAGGGCACTCTCTTCTGATATGGCCCAAGTCACCGCACTCAAAACAACGGCCTGAAGATGGAAGAAGGGGCTGCTGAGGACCCCTCACTACAGATGAACCCTGTGCCGAGGAAGCAGGAGCAGAGCTCTGAGCTGGAAGAGCACTCAGTGCAGGCTGACTCTGCTGACGGATCTGCTGACCCTGATAACCCTGATGGCCCTGACGACTACGATCTGATGAAACCCCACTGGACTCTACACGTCCAGACCGATGAGACATGAAAGAACGACCCCTGCTATGCTGAGGTTGGCCCCTAGACGGAGCACCACTGTAGCTGCCAGTACCACGATGCCTCTTAGCCTCTCTCTCCTCCCGCTCTTTGCGGCGATTTGTCTCAATGTGATGGGCAGCATCAACCACCTCCTCAAAGGTAACTGCCAAAGCTCTTTCCCTGGTCATCAATATGCGAATGGGATAAATAAGGCCATCAATAAATCTCCGAATCCTCTCTCTGTCCGTAGGAACCATCCACATGGCATGACGGGCTAGCTGTGTGAATATCATCTCATACTGAGTAACCGTCATATCTCCCTGCTTCAACCACTCAAACTGACGTCGCAGCTCCTCTCTCTGAGACTGAGGCACGTACTTCTCCAAAAATACTGTGGAGAACTGCTGCAAGTGAGGGGCGCTGCCCCAACGGGCCTACACCTCTCGAAATCCTCCCACCACTGAAATGCTGCACCTGTGAACTAAAAAGTGGTGAATGAAACACCGCTAGACTCTAGAATACCCGCGGTGCGAAGCATGCGCTGACATCTGTCAAGAAAACCCTGGGCGTCCTCGCCCTCAGCACCACTGAATGTCGGAGGCCGTAGCCTCTCAAATCTCTCCAAATGACGCTGCTCATCGTCGGGCATAGCTGGAACCATATAAGCAGGAGCTGGTGCAACGGGCGCAACTGGCTGAACTGGAGCTGCCCCAGGCGCCTGAATACCCCGTATCACCGGCTCGGGTGTGCGAGCCACGGGGGTCTGATTCCCTCCCCCTGCCTGTCCCCTGCCTGTGACGAAGACGCTACAATGACCTAAGCCAATCCAGTGCGTACTGATAAGATCTAGGCCAAGGTCTCCCGAAGACCCGGTATCACAATGGGCACTGCCGGTGCCTGAACCTGAGTTGCCGAAGCGTCTGCAGCTGGAATCTGGTCCTGAACCTGGGCCACTGGTGCATGAATCTGACCCTGAGTCTGGTCAGCTGGTGGGTCAGCAGGTGTTAGTACTGCTGCCCTACCTCTACCATGACCACGGCCTATGGGTGCCAATGGTGGTCGTCCGCCACGTCCGTTAGCCCATATTCTCGCCATTTGCGGAAGAATAGAATATGGAAAATTTTAATTTTCATGATAATACAAATCACACGATATGAATCCAAGAAAATGAGTTTTTTCCTAAAGTTTCTGTAGCCCTCCGAGGATAGATACGGACGTCTACGTACCGATCCGCGAAAGCCTACTAAACCGGCTCACGACTCGCAAGTCCTAAAAACCTAGGCTCTTATACCAACTTGTCACGACCCCAATCCGGTCATGATGGCGCCCAACCATCAAGCTAGGCCAGCCAGACCAACAATTTCTGATTACATCGAATACCAGTCCCAAATGGACAACCCAAGAAGAATATATGAGTTTAAGAACTCCGATAATAATAATAATAATGAACAAAATACCGACACTCCCAAAGATCCGGAGTCACAAGTCTAGAGCCTCTAACAAACCCAACAGAAAATGGAGAATACTGTTTAGAAATACTCAAGTCTGAATATAAGATAGCAACTGAAAAGAGGAGGAGAAGCTAGGTTCTGCGAACATCGGCAGCTACCTCAGCAACTCGGTATGACACTGCAAATGCTGGAAATGCCTGTCTAATGCTCCTGAGCACCTGAGTCTGCATACAAAAGGTGCAGCGAGTAGGGGTGAGTACTAAGTACTCAGTGAGTAATAAATATATAAAAGCAGCTGAAAGTAGGAAATCCACAAAATACCACAATATGAAGCTACACTACAGTCCGAATCTCCTACGAACTAGCATCAACAGTACAATACAGCTACCACAGAGTAATTTAACAATTAAAGATGCAATGCAATGCACATAACCGCTACGGCGTGTAGCTCGATCTATTTAACGTCGACGACTCTCACTGGGGGTGTGTACAGACTCCGGAGGGGCTCCTACAGCCCAAGCGCAATACTGCTGCGGCGTGCAACCCGATCCTCATATCAACCGCTGCGGCGTGCAGCCCGATCCATCCTCAGTCCACATAAATCAGATAAGTCACAAAAACAGTTCATTTTTCTAAATTCCAGTTTCCAGTTTATAATTTATGAAAAATACTTAACTTTTATTTATTTTGCAAAAACCGGTGACTTAACATATCAATAATGTGATTTCAATTTCCAGGACTGAGATCAGTGATAAAGCAAATATAGCTATCACATAAATATTGTCCTCTAAGGACGCTACAGGTCGGCACAAGACCCCAAACAAGGCTTCCGCCCACAAATATATCAAATACAGTGTATTTCCAACACTAATAACATATTATTCATTTTCGGGATGGACCAAGTCTCAATCCCCAATCACAATCAATCCCGCACCTGCCACGGTGTGCGAGCCACGCCATACCAGCGTCACAATGTGCTAAGCCGGGGTTTCGAACCCTCAGGCTACCATATACACAAACTACTCACCTCTAGCCGGCCGTAGACTCGTCCGCGATGCCTTTTCCTTTGAATTTAGCTCCCTCGTGCGTAGAATCTAGTCAAACCACAATAATTATATCAAATACGGGTCAAATAATCATAACCCATTTCAATTTACATGAAATTCGCATAAATACACTAAGTTGGTAAAACCCGACCCCGGGCCCACTGCTTGGAAAATTCCGAAATTAGTACCAACGCGATTCTCGTCTCGCCACGAGTCCGTGCATATAAAATTTATCGAAATCGGAGTTCAAATGGCCTTCCAAAACTAAAAATCCCGTTTTCAATACCTAGGCCACAATTCTTCACAATTCTACCCAAATTCATGAAGATTGATGTTAATCCTACCATAAAATTATATTTTTGAGTCAAGAATCTTACCTCCGATGAATACCCGATGATTTCTCAGTGATTTCCTCGAGTTTTCTTCTCTCTAGGGCTCAAAATTGTGTTTTGGGTGAATGAACCCGCGAGCCCTCTGTTCTGTGATTTAATTCATTGCCAGAACAATTTGCTCTACGCGTTCGCGATGGTCTTCACGCGTTCGCTATGCTCAGCTCCAGTTTACCCTTTGCGAACGCGACGCTACACAACGCGTTCGCGATGTACAATCTCCCAGCCGCCGGGTTCTTCTTCTACGCGAACGCGTATACTTCCACGCGAACGCGAACCTCTCCCTTTTCCTCCTACGCGAACTCGACCCCAGGAACGCGATCGCGAAGCACAAGACTCCTGGCCTACGCGAACGCGACACCCCTGACCGCGAACGCGATGCTTTGATCCGCCTGGCCTTCGCGAACGCGGCCCATGCCACGCGAACGCGAAGGCTTAAATGCGTGGGCACTAACCTGCAATTTTCTGCAGATTTTGCCAAGTTCAAATTGCCCGGTTGATGGTCCGAAATCATCCCGAGGCCCCCGGGACCCCAACGAAAACCACCAACATACTTCAAGGCATGATACGGACTTGTTCCAATCACAAAAACACCATCCTAAACATCAAAATCACCATTTACACCCGGATTCAAGCCTAAGTTTCTTCAAAACTTCTGAAACTAACATTCAATCCAAAACCCGATCAAACGATGTCCGAATGACCTGAAAATTTGCAGGCATATCCAAAATCACATAACGAAGCTACAGAAATTGTCGGAATTCCATTCCGACCCCCGCATCAAAATCTCACCTACCATCCGGTTTTCGCCAAAATTCAACCTTCGCCAATTCAAGCCTAAAACTACACCGGACCTCCGAATTCAATTCTGATTGCTCTCCTAAGTCATAAATGATCCCCCAGAACTAGTCGAATCATCAGAATCTGGTTCCGAGCAATCTAACTCAATAGTCAACTCTAGGTTGACTTCCCATATTCAAGCTTTCTTCAAACATGCTATTTGCTTCATTCTCAACCCGAATCACTCCTAACTCACCCGATATACTCTAATACCGATATAAAAGCATAAGATATGTAAATGCAAGGTAACAGGGTGGTAATTCCCGTAACGACGGGACAGGTCGTTACATTCTCCCCAACTTAAACAAACGCTCGTCCGCGAGCGGGTTAAGAAACATACCTGTGTGTGTGTGTGTGTGTGTGTGTGTGTGTGTAGCTATACCTATATATATATATATATATATACATACTTCTTTGTACTATTTTAACTATAATAATCTTTGATCCCCGTAATGTTGTAACGGAAAAGAAAAAAAGGAGAAGGGTCAAAATTGCCCCTCTATTATTTATCGGTTGCTTGTTCCACCCGTTACACTTTTCGATCATTCTCGTCCCTACAGTTAATAAAATTTGCAAAATTACCTCTCACCCTAATGTCCCTCCATGTGTTTCTTCGCCTTTACTTAATAACCTTCAAAAAGTTCAAGAAAGTGAGTAAAATAATGGATTGGTTGTATGTTCTAATCAGCTGGTTTAAAATGTTTGTGTGGAGTTATATTGTTATTATGATTGTATATGTTGTATTCGGTGTTGTTATTATATTTGGTGTGATTCATATTGGAGTTTTGCGGGTATTTTCATGCTGGATGAAAATAAAGAAATGAAGAAAAGATGGAATAGTGTGGTAGTGGCCTTGTGATTTTTTTGGCAAGTTTTGCAGGTTCCATTTGCTGATTTGGAAGAATGTGGTTGATGTTTGAATGATGAAACATGAAGAGGGGAGAAAGGAGACGAAGAGGGAAGCCAATACAATCGAGGTTAGTTATGACCGCTGAAATTTTTTCGGTGAAATGCCATGGTACCTGGCGATTTTTGTATGAAATGAGGGAGAGAAGATGAGAGAAAGGGTGGAGAGGTGAGGAGTGGGGGCCGTATATGTTATGATTTTAATTTGGTGGGGTAGATGACATGGCAGTTGACTTGGCTGCTGACATGGATAAAATATTAGAGGGGTCAATTGCCACAGTGAAATGAGTTAGGGTTAAGGGTAGTTTTGCAAACTTTGTTAATGGTAGGGACGAGAATGACCGAAAAGTATAACGGTGGCACAAATAATTACTCACTCCGATCCAAAATAAGTGATTTTTTAGTTTTTTCTTGTGGTCCAAAATAAGTAATTTTTTTTAAATTTCAAGAATGAATTAATTATTTTTCCTACATTGTCCTTAGAATAAATAGTGTTGGAATATGTGTTAGGAGTATGTGAGATAGTAAAGGTTAATATGTTCAATTTTATTGTTAATTAATGCTAAAAGGTGGATTTCTTAATTTGCGTAAAACATATAAAAAAAATCACTTATTTTGAATCGAATAGAATAATAAATAATTGTATAGGGATAATTTTGACCATTTTCCCAAGAAAAAATGGTAAAGCAAAGAAAATTAGGTATCCACGTGGACTCAGAGGAATAAAATGGAGCAGTTCTAAAGTCAAATGATCAGATTCATCGAACAAGCCTCATAAGTTGAAAATTCAAAAGCTATTAAATTTCTAGTGTCCCTGGAATTTCTTTTTGTCCTAATGCATCACATATTTTCTGACATGAATTACCTTCTTCTGATGGAGTTAGGCACCACTTGGTCAAGAAAAAAACAAACATGTAAGCCCTCTGACTTTATATAGTACTAGTAGTCATACCCGCGCGATGCGCGGTCAATATTAAAAAAAATTAATTAAATTGAATTATGATCAGACTTGTTTGATCCTATTAGATCATATTTCTTTAATAAAATGCAATTATCATCTTGTTTGTCAATACGATATACCAATAATGAAATCTCTATTAAATCAAAGGTATTTATATGGCGAGTGAATAACTTTTCTGTTCTGTTTTTCTTTATTATATTAAATAATATTTAGTATTCGCTTTCTTTTTCTAATATATGAGAAGATATATAATATATTACTATTGAAATATTCTTTATTTTAAAGTTTATTTTGTTGTTCTTAATAATATTATCAAAATTTTAGTGAATAAAATCTATATTAAACTAATGAGACTTATACAGGCAGCGCAACGTTTTTGTTAAATATTTTTCTGTATTATATCTTCCAATATTTAATACTATTAAATTGTTAATAGAAAGTTCATTAGCATATTACGTTATTTAAAAAATTTCTCTGGAGTTTATTTTTTCTTTATTTTTGTTTTTTTTTATAAATAATTTTAAAACTCCAACTTAAATTACACCCCAATTTTTTTGATTTTGTACCGGGTGTCCGAGTCTCTTCGAGCCCCAACTAATCCCGAGGGTGCACAGGACCTCGGCAAGGAGTTTCCCGCAAGTACACCACGATTAATTCAGGTTATACCCAGTCCGATAGCCCTCAGAAATTATTTACATCCGGTGGGTTTCGAACTTGAGACCTAAAACTACTCCCCAATTTCAATTGATAATTTATTATTTTTTTATTTTGTTTTTTATGTAAAAATTATTTTAAAACTCCAACTTGAAACTACTCCCCAATTTGAATGGGCAGTTTTTCTTCTCTTTTTTTCATTTTCTATAGCTTTGTTTTCTGTTTTTTTTTAAATAATTTAAAAACTGCAACTTGAAACTACTTCCACCCAATTTGAATGGGTAGTTATTTTTCTATATATTTATATTTTTGTTTTTTTATTATAGTTCATTATAAGATAACTATTTTTATTTTAAAACTCCAACTTTAAACTACTCTCCGATTTGAATGGGTAGTTTTTCTTCTTTTTTTTCGTTTTTTATAGATTTTTTTTGCTTTTTTATTTTAAAATAATTTTAAAACTCCAACTTGAAACTACTCTCACCAAATTTGAATGGGTAGTTATTTATTATATATTTATATTTTTTATTTTATATAGTTTTTTATTATAGTTAATTAATTATAAGATATCTATATTTATTAATATAATTAAAGTAACTAATATATATATATATATATATATATATATATATATATATATATATATATATATATATATATATATATATATATATATATATATATAAATATTTAATATAGCTAATTATAATATATTTATATTTATTAATTCAAAAAGAGTAACTAATTAATTCAAAATTTAAAAAAACAATTAGTTAAAAGGTAGTTAATTAATTATAAGATATCTATATTTATTAATATAATTAAAGTAACTAATATATATATATATATATATATATATATATATATATATATATATATATATATATATATATATATATATATATGTATAAAATTCAAAAAGAATAACCAATAAATAACTATTTAATAACTAACTATGCCATGTGACTTTTTCTAAATCTGTCACTTGATTTAAAGAGAATGTTTTTTTCTCTCATTTTAATAATATATAGATTTTCTTCTATTTTTTTCGTTTTTTATAGGCTTTTTTTTTTTGCTTTTTACTTTTAAAATAATTTAAAAACTGCAACTTGAAACTACTGCCACCCAATTTGAATGTGTAGTTACTTTTTTAACATTTATATTTTATTTTATTATAGTTAATTATAAGGTATCTATTTTTATTTTAAAACACCAACTTGAAACTACTCCCCGATATAAATAGGTAGTTTTTCTTTTCTTTTTTTGTTTATTTTAAAACTCCAACTTGAAACTATTTCCCGATTTGAATGTGTAATTTTTCTTCTATTTTTTTCGTTTTTATAGATTTTATTTTGGTTTTTTATTTTTAAATAATTTAAAAACTCCAATTTGGAACTACTCTCACCCAATTTGAATGGGTATTTTTTTTATATTTTTATATTTTCATTTATATATATTTTTTATTATAGTTAATTAATTATAATATATCTATATTTATTAATGTAATTAAAGTAAACAATTTATATATATATATATATATATAGTAGTTTTTTATTTTTTTTTTTAGAACATTCAAATTCAAAAAGAATAACCAATAATTAATTATTAACTAAATAACTAAATCTAATAACTAACTATGCCACGTGACTTTTTCTGAAGCTGCCACGTGGCTTAATGAGAGGGTTTTTTCCTTGGCTTTAGATAGATTAAAAGGTAATTTATTGTCCTAACAATGCCACTTGGGTTTTTGTGATTATGTCACTTGTCTTGATAATATTTTTTTAAAATAATTTTAAAATTCTAAATTGAAACTATTCCCCAACTTGAATATGAATTTTTTAAATTAATATTTTCGTTTTTTTACTATAGCTAATTTATGTTTTTTTTCTATTTTAAAATAACTTTAAAACATCAACTATAAATTACTACTTAATTTAAATGGGTAGTTATTTTTTTTAATATAGCTAATTATAATATATTTATATTTATTAATTCAAAAAGAGTAACTAATTAATTCAAAATTTAAAAAAACAATTAGTTAAAAGGTAGTTATTTTTGTCTTAACAATGCCACTTGCCTTTTTGTAATTATGCCACTTGTCATAATAATATGCTTTTGTCTTTGGCTTTTAATTAGATATAGATCAGTTTTACCAGAAAATTTCACTGTATTAATACTTAGGGCATCTCCATTTTTACCTTATTTTTTATCCTCCAAATAATAATTTTTCTATTTTTAGGATAATTTATTTCAGTTATTCCCCCATATTTTTTCCCCAAAATTTTTAATATTCTTCTCTCTCTTTTATATTATATTATTATCTTTTATATTTAATTTAAATTACATAAATTTCATCTTTATTTTTATTAATTTGTAATTTCCATATTAAAACAATTCCATAAAATTTTAATATTTTACATTATTTAAAATTTTATGAAATATATAATTTCCTCATAAGCACCACTAGGACAAAAATTATTTACTTAACGTACACATCCGTTTTATTTTATATTTGCACCTTTCAATTTTAGCAACATCTAATGTTTTATATTTGCACCATTCATTTTTTTGAGATAATTATATTTTTTTTGTACAATTGTAACTTATAATAACATTAACTTATAATTATACATAAAAATAATAAATGCACAAAATTAATTTATCAAAATTATACACCAAAGTTAAGATATAATATTAATATTATAAAAATAAACATAATTAAGTATATATAAAAAGATTAATTAAAAGATTAAATAATCATAAAAAAGTTATAAATAGTAATGAGGGAAATGAATAGTGTAACCCATATTTGAGGGAACATTATTCATCTCTTATTTTGGGGACAAAAATTGGGAAAGGTTGATGTTAAATTACCCAAAAATTGCATCTATTATAAAGGACGGGGCAAGGTTGGAGATGACCTTATACATTTGATATAATGCTCTATCACACAATATATCAATTGTTCTAGGGATTCTATTAATAATTTGTTATACTAAAGAAAATAAATTTGGACGGAAGGTAAGAGAATGATAATGTGACTGTAGACTATTTAAAATAGTTTAAACAAAGGCGTGCCTTGTATAATTCATTTTTAAGTATTTCATTGCTCCAAGATATTAATATATATATCTGGCAAAAAGTCTAACTATTCTTTCCCTTAATTACCAATGAATTTACTTCTGATTTTTTTTTCCTCCTTTTTTTAGATTGGCTTCTTTCTTGGCCTACCTATAATAACTTGCTTGGAAACTCCTCCAATTACACATATAATTACGTGAATCCATGTGGGGTTAGATTCATTGGATTCATTGACTTCATTTTCTTTTCAATAAATGTATAGAATATTCCTTTTCATTTTGACAATTGACGTGGCCAATCTACTCTTTTACTCCATTGCTTTTTCTACACTTCCATTTCATGCCTCTTGCCAAAAGTCAATCAGAAAAAAATGTCTCAGTTTGTTCATCATGTATTCTTAAGTTCCAGAAGCAAAGAAATAAGCAAGACATTTGGAGATCATCTTCATATAGCTTTGCTAAATGCTGGTATTCGCGCATTCAAGTTTGATGAAGAGGTTGTGGAAGAAGAGGAACATCAGAAAAAAGTGCAGAAAGTAATTCAAGAATCCAGAATTCTCATAGTTGTTTTTTCGAAAGACTATGCTTCTTCATTGAATTGCCTTGATGAACTTGTGTATATTCTTGAAAGCAAGAAAGCTTTTGGAAATTTTGTTTTGCCTGTGTTTTATGATGTGGATCCATCACAAGTACGGAAGCAGAATGGCAGCTTTGAAGATGCTTTCTTTAGATATGAAGATAGATATAAAACAGAGAACGACGAAAGGAGAAAGAAATGGATGGAGAAGATGGACAAATGGAGGGCTGCCTTTAGAGAAGTTGCTGATTTGGGAGGAATGGTCTTACAGAATCAAGCTGATGGGTAATCTCTTCAAAACTTTTTATGTTTTTCAGTCACTCGGTTCTTGTTAGTTCGTGCTAATTACTTATGGTAACACTACTGGATTCAGTAGCGAAGCCAGGAATTTACTCAAGAGGGAGCGTTCAATATATGTTATATACCTCTAAAATCTAACATAGCTTCGCCTATGACTGGATTCCATCAAATTTTCAGGTATGAATCAAGGTTTATTCAAGAAATCGTCAAGGTGGTTGCAAGTAAACTGAATCGCACAATTTTAAGTGTTGCCCTCCATCCAATTGGAATAGATTCTCGAGTTAAAGACCTTAACTTATGGTTGCAAGAGGAAACAAACACTGTAGATATCCTGGCAATACATGGTATGGGAGGAATTGGGAAGTCTACAATAGCAAAAACAGCTTATAACATGAACTTTGACAGATTTGAGGGAAGCAGCTTTCTTGCAGATGTGAGAAAAGCTTTAGAAAAGTACGATGGTTTAGCTCGTCTACAAAGACAACTTCTTTCAAATGTTCTTGGGAAGAATGTTGAAAAGTTGTATAATGTGAATGAAGGGGCTGTCAAGATTCAAGAAGCCATCAGCTGCAAAAGAGTTCTTGTTGTTCTCGATGATGTGGACGAGTTAGATCAGCTAAATGCTGTACTTGGTATGCGGCATTTGTTTTATCCAGGTAGTAAAATTATCATAACAACAAGAAATGGACACTTACTAAATTCCAGTGAAGGCTGTAGATGTAAGATGTATAAGCTGAACTCTTTGGATGCTAGAGAATCACTGCAGCTGTTCAGTTGGCATGCATTTGGGGCAAAATATCCACCCTTAGATTATATGAATCTTTCAACAGATGTTATAGTTCATTGTCAGGGAATTCCATTGGCTCTTAAAGTTTTGGGTTCCTCTCTTTGTGGCAGAAGCATAGAGGTGTGGGAAAGCGCATTAAGGAAATTGAAAGCGATTCCCGATAGTAAAATCCTGGAAAAACTAAGGATAAGTTATGAATGTCTACCTGATGATAATGTCCAGAACCTATTCCTTGATATTATCTGTTTCTTTGTGGGGAAGGACAAAGATTATGCAGTAACGATACTTGATGGATGTGGGTTCTTTTCAGTTGTTGGAATTCAAATTCTTATCGATAGATGCTTATTAGCAGTCACTGACAATAAAAAACTGATGGTGCATCAACTACTTCAAGACATGGGAAGAGAAATTATTCGCCAAGAATCACCTCGAGAGCCTTGGAAAAGAAGCAGAATTTGGCTACATAAAGATTCCTTTAACATATTGCAGGCAAAAACAGTAAGAATCTGACTCCATGATTTTGAACATGCATTTCAATATCCCTTAATGAATATGATTTGTTGCTTTTCATCAGGGTACTGAAAATATCCGAGGACTAGTGCTTGACATGCGACTGTTGAAGGAAGTCAAATATGTCGGATCAAATCTAAGCGTAAATGACGCTAGACACAACCGCTCTAATGATCCTGCAGGTGAGAGATCGCTGGTGGTGAGTGATGTCAACTCACAAAAGCGAAGGAGGTTAACTGTTTTCGAGCTGTTCACAAATGTCTTTTCAAAAGTTTCAAATGGTGTACAGTTTGAACTTGATTCATTTTCAAAGATGAAGAGACTCACAATTCTACAGCTTACTGATACAAGGTTCAGTGGCAGCTATAGTTGGTTTCCAAAGAATTTAAGATCACTTCATTGGCATGGATTTTATTTGAAGTTCATTCCAAAGGATTTTCCTTTGGAGAGCCTGGTTGCTCTTGATATGAGGAAAAGCAAATTGGAACAAATGTGGGATGGAACCAGGGTATATGTTGTACTTTCATGTTTCAGCAGTAGGGGAAGTAGTAACGGCTTCGTTTAATAAACCTAATGAAGTTGATATTTGCTATTTCAGGTGCTCAAGCAATTAAAAGTTCTCAATCTCAGTCATTCTCATTTCCTAAGACGGACTCCTGATTTTTCTGGGCTTCCTAATCTGGAAAGACTCATCCTAAAGGACTGTATAAGATTGTACAGTATTCATGAGTCAATCGGAGATGTTAAGGCACTTGTTTTATTGAACTTGAGAGACTGTAAGAATCTGAGTAATCTGCCAAGAAGCTTTTGTAAGCTCAAGTCCTTGGAAACACTTATCATTTCTGGCTGCTCTAGACTTTCTATATCAACAATGGAATTAGGAAAGCTGGAATCCTTAACAACCCTCAACGCAGACGAGATAAGTTACAATCAGGAGAAATCATGGACTGAGCTCTGGCAATCTTGGTCATCAAGATTAAGAAAATCTCCTGATTATAACAACTTCTCCTTGTCTTCTTTATCAAGTTCCCTGGTTAGCTTGAGCCTTTCAAAATGCAGGCTAACGGATGATTTTCTATCGCTTGGTCTTTGCAATCTTTCCTCGTTAAGGCACTTGAATCTAAGCGAAAACCTGATTTGTAACCTGCCACAAAATATCACAAATCTAAGTATGCTTCAGGAACTTTGGCTAGATGCATGCCCAAGCCTCCAATCGCTTCCCAAGCTACCTCCGAGCCTCATCAAGCTGAAGGCTATAGACTGCACATCACTAGAAAGAGTTACAAATCTGCCAAACCTATGGGAAACTCAAACTCTATTCTTGGATGTTAAAGGCAGCGAGAAACTAACTGAGATTCCTGGACTGTTTAAGCTAGAGCCAGTCGGTAACTTTAAGGAGGAAATGTTGAACATTTTAAGCCATCTCAACCTGGAAGATATAGAAAATGCAGAGGTAGAACTATTCAATAGGCTTACAGACACAAAGAGGAAATATCCTGTGCAGGTATAGGCGTTCTTTATTAGCATGACTTTCATCTGACACTTAAGCATTCTTATCTACTAAAGTCCATCTCTACAAAGTACAACAGAAACAAATACAAAAGAAAAAAAGCCAACTCCTACGGCAAGTTTATCATGCTTATCTTTTTTTTCTTTTAGGGACTCTACGAGTTTGGAATCTTCAGCACATACTTTCCTGGAAGTGAGATTCCAAGTTGGTTCAGCACGAAGAGTGAAGAAAGCATATTGACTCTGAAAGTTGATTCTCATACTATCACCAAGATAATAGGACTTAATATCTGCGTTGTATATTCACGTTCCACTAATCATAGATTTCAACGCTGGGGTGAAAACCAATATGGGAACTGGTATTCTTTTTACATCAAACTAAGTAATGTGACGAGCGGCGACAAGTGGATTTATGCTCCAACATTCATAGGCATTCCAGGATCAAATGAAGATCTGACATTTTTATGCCACTGGAAATTTGGAAAGTATATACAAGCTGGTGACGAGATTAACGTCTCAGTACTTGGTTGGAGTTATACTTTTCAAATGAAAGAATTGGGAGTCAGTATTGAATGTGACAGACCAGAAACAGACCAGCACTTAACATCAACTAGTGAATCAAAAGAGCTAGCAATCCAACATCGGTATCCAAGCAGTTCTATGCAAGAGCAGTCTGTCATGGGAAGTTATATGCCTGTATATCAGGTTGCAGCTAGTCATTACTACTTTTCTCACCCAGACTACTTTTTGCTTAAATCCAAGGAACATGCAGCTGTGAGGTCGATCTTGTACGAGAACTTGTTTGAGGATTTTGTGCACAGTACTACAGGTTAAAGATTTATTTATCTTTCTGTTTCTCAGACAACCATACTTTTTTCTTCTTACTGATTGGTGACAAATTTGGTACCAAAGATGCAGGAGCAGAAGATGATAGCGATTTTGATTTCGATGATGAGAACTACACTGAGGAGGCTGCCTTGGCAGAACTAGAGGACAACTTAGAATGGCCTTGGTAACAAATAGAGAAGTGAGGCATGCATCATGTATAGTAAAAGAACCAAACTAAGCAAGAAATCATTGCAGATATTGGATCAAGCAAACAGTTACTGGACTGCAATCTTCTTTCCCAGCCTAGTTATTTCTACATCTTTATCTTTTGAATTTTTTTCCCTTAAGTTTTTGTTTTTGATTTGTTAGTTTTTTTATCTTCAATGATCCATGAATATTCCGAATGTTTCCTGGTTATTTGGTTTTGCTAATATCCCATAAAGGCGAGCAATGTTCAAACGAACCTTCGCATATCTTATTCTCAAAGTTCACGTAGTGGGAGTGTATAGGAAAAATATGATATGACACGTGATAACCTAAAGGAAAGGACACGTGGAATCCACACGGAGATAGACAGCTGAACGCAGCTATTTTACTTGTCATCGGGAGAGAATGTTCATAAAGATGTAGTATTAAATGTTTTGCATCGCTAGCATTTGATAAAGAATATTCTGTCACGACGGCCCGTTATAAAGAATTTGGTATTTATTTACACCGTTACACCTGTAATTGGCATTAAAGGAGGACACGATCAGGACCTCCTTCCAAGACATAGCTATAAATAAAGAGCTCACTTATAATTGAAAAGGATACAAATTTTCTGGCAGATTTATATTGTATTTTATACAAAGCTTAATATCATTTATTTTCTTATTTTCGAAAAGCTTATTCCCGGAGATTTGTGGGATGGGAGTGGACTTAATGTATGCATCAAAATTGAAGAATCTTTTAAAGTTTAAAATTAAAGAGGAAGACTAGTCAATTTGCAGTGAACATGAGGAAGAGGAATGTAATTTTTAAATTACATTATCTTCATTGCAGTAGTCTAACCTTTCACCTGAATCACCTCAAAAATCACGAAATTAAATAGAAGCAGTAATCAAAAATCAAACTTCTCAGCAAAGATAAATCATTAGCTCAATCGTAGATCCGTACTCGATCTAACGGATTACGGACAATGAATTTGGGATAAATCACGAAGGGAATTAGAAATCGCATGCATTAAATGGGTTTGACTCGATAGCAAAGAACTCACACCGTCTACGTTGGATAGATTGACAGAGCTGATGGAAGTTGGAATGCAGAAGCAACGTAGAGCCTATTGTGCCGAGCAAATTTTTTTTTTTTTTTTTTTTTTTTTTAGAAATTCGAGTGTTTGACCAAGTTGTAAAAGTAGTTTTTGAGGAGAAACTAGAAGTAATAAGTTAATTTTTTCAAAATAAAAATATACTTACCATAAATTTACATTTCTCAAAGTCTCCACTTGGCGTACCCAGCTTTTTAAAATGCTTTTCCTTCTCTGTTTTTGTTTCTACCTTCTCTTTCTTCTTCTTTTTTCATTTTCATCGTATTTTTATTCTCCTTCTCATATTCTTTTTCAATATATTTTCTCTATTATAGTAAATAAATTTCTTCTTTTATATAAGATTTATGGATTAAGTTTTAATTTATACTTAAGGATGCATTTTGATATATTTGAGCCATCATGTATATGTTAAGTAATACCAATGACTTAATATTATTTCTTTGGATAACTATACTTTATACTTAAATAACATTTTTCTTATATAATTTTACTTATATTTTATATTTTAATTATATTAGTTTTATTGTTGTTGTTGTTTTATATTTTTCTTATATAAAAAAAAATTTTAATTAAATTATTTTATGAATATTTAAATTTATTTCTCTCTTTTTATATGATACTAATTGTTAGCGGAACATTTATTGTCCTTTTTCGTAATTTGATACTTAAAACAAATTAAAAGATAGCACAAACACAATTTGCTCTTTAAATATTGCAAAAAACACTTCTCAAATGAATTGACCAAATACAACTATTACTTTCCAAAAGCTAGATTTGTATGGTTATAAAAACTTCTCGTTAAGGTTAAAGTATGTAAAATAAAGAGTTTAACGTTAAATTATTTTCAAATTTAGAAACGTGCCATTTTTTGGAACAAATTAAAAAGGAAAGTAGCTAATCTAATTTAAAACAGAGTGAGTAGTTTAAAAATATTCAGATTTACAACTGATCGTTCAAAATAGCCCAATTTCAAAAGTAATCGATATTTAGCCACTTTTAATGTAAAGATAAATCTGAGCGAAAACACTGTTCAAAACCCCAAAAATACTCCAGTATATTATGCTGGAGTTCCAGCATAAGTATACTTGAACTCTAGCATAATATACTGGAATGGCAAGTATAATATAATGGAGTTTGGAGCATCAGTGCTCCAGTCTCCAGTATATTATACTGGAGCTAGCAAAGTATACCGGTCCAACATAATATGATGGAATTCATACACAAGTGCACCAAACTCCAGTATATTAGACTGGACCGGTCTCTATTGCAGCAAAACGGTGGCTATTTTTTATTGACTTGGTAAACACAGACTATTTTTAATTGACCAATCCGAAAATTGGCTATACCGTGAAATTTTGCCCTGCGTCTGATATAGTGCTGAACAAAACATCACACGAGCAATCAACAGGTATTTATCGAAAATGGAGTAGCAGATACAGAGAAAAGGACTCCTCTTCTGATGTTTTCCACTTCGAGCGGTAGACGTAAATAAACCACGGGCGATAGAACCATGGGAGTAAAAAATATTTGGCGCCAACGTCAGGAATGAAATGAATCAGGGACTATAACTAATACAGTTTTGTTCATTTGGTAACTTAATTCCAATTCCACCAGCAATGATTTCATTGACATCTCATATATTCAATGAATCACGTCATCTACTATCCCCTAGTCCCTAGACAATTTAAGCCATCTTTATCTCACACGTGAATTATAGCAGTTGCTGCCCCAATTACATAGTAAGGCACCTGTCTTCTGCATCTCTCACACATAGTATAGCTCATTATAGTATTCAGATCAGCAGTCTTACGAATAGAGAATTCCAAATACACAATGACAAAAGGCACAAATTTTCTTGATCTAAAATACAATCCAAAAGCATACAAGAAAAAGCACAATGCAAAGTCTAAAAAAATGGCGATCTAGCATACATTAATTCTGGCACTGGTCACAAGCTTGACCTTTTTTTCGTTTGATAAGTTAAGCTACAAATTCTACACCTTTCGTTCACCATTTGACTGATGCTTGCTCTTCAGTTTGCACAGTCTAAACTCTGGCCCTCTTGTTACTGCAACTAGGACACTTATACTGCTTGATGTGCTCAGCCTTTGCTGGAGTAATCTTCACACATTTGCCATGGAACCATTTCTCACACACATCACAGCAAATCCAGAATTCATCTTGGCCATAATTATCCCCGCAAGCTCCACAGAGGGTTGCCCCTTGTTCATCTTCTTCTTCTACCTCCTCCCCACTCTCATCCTCCTCTTTAGGTGGAGACACCTTAACCTCCTTGTGCTGGGGCTCCGACTGACGAAACTGCAGAACAACATTGATAGCAGAAAAACAACCAAACAACATGAGAGAAAAGACGACCAAAAAGAATTAATATCAAGGTCATGTAGATTGACAACCTTTCCGCTTGATTTACTTTTGCTGCTGTTATTATGAGCAGCATCCCTTGCCTGTTTAGCAGCTCCAGTCACAACCTCAAACACTGTAGGGAGATCATTTATCATCTGGAAAAGCCTCTTCCTGTATACATGATTACTCAAAAAAAGTCAATATCTCTTCTGAAGGAACTTCAGACAAACACTAAGCAATATAACCCATATTTCCAGAGATATCTAGCTAGGTGAAATATTGCAAACACTTGACTAACATAAACCACATTCATGATTCAACAAGCTAAGGTTACATGTTCAAACGATGTACACACAACTATGAACCTTAGCAAGATGTACTCCAGTGCAAAATCCAGATTACAATATTTTTTGCATAGCTCACAGTGGAAAAGATTTGATGAACCCTTGGGAAAAGAGATAGATGGCAGTTGATGATCCAAAGGCAAGAAGAAAGGGACAAAACATACTGCTGCCCCAACAAAAGACTACAGACATCATATCCAACTAAAGACTAACTTATCCAATGATGCAGCGGTCAATACCACTAGCAGAACCAATTCTCAGTGAGGCCTTTGTCCAATGGCCAGCAGTTAATACCACTAGCAGAACCAATTCTCAGTGAGGCCTTTGTCTAATGGCTAGCATAACATAACCTCTTTTCTTAGACTGTCGGCAGATGTCGTGGGGTGCGTGTCGGATCGTCCAAACGCAGTGCACTTTTGGAGGATCGGACATGGATGCAATAGCATTTTGGAGAGTACACCAACATAGTTTTTAATAGATAAAGCATAATAACCACCTCCCATAAAACAAAATGAAAATGAGATGGTACTAGTTCTGGTAATCATAACCCAGAGGTAAAATATCTTCCCACAAACTGAAAATCATTATACAAAACCACCAATGCAACCACCAAGTTAAGCAATAATTCACCTGTCATGATACTTTGGGAATGAATATAGAATAGTTCCCAAATAAAGTTTAGTTGGACATTGTAGCATAGGAGCTCCTAACTGATGCCAAGCAACCATATGGCTTGCAACTCTTGGTTCTATAATTCTAAAACTTAGGTAGTAATCCTACTTACAGTGTAAGACAGGTCTGTAAGGACGAAAAGGAAGTTTTTGGAGAATATTGAGCTTGATTATTCCCTCAAGCCGTTGTGGAATTGAATAATTTGTACACATGCTCCAAAATACGAAATGGTACATAATCAGGAGTTAAATCTCTCAATTAATTCCCCTTCAGATAACAATGATATATGTAATATTTCCTAATATATGTCCTTAATTACAGAATATTTACTCAACTACAAAATACTATATAACTTCCCCTCAAGGGGGAGTATTAAAGTCAAGTGCTCCTAGCTTGCTGGGTATGTACTCGATCCCGAAACATCAAAATAATTTTATCATAGAAAGAGAATCCACAGAAAGGACACTTCCCTCATGTAAAATAAGCTGAGCATTCAACACAAATCCTCAAAGCAGGTGGAATAGCCATGACCTTTTTTGGATGTCCTTAAATACTTGATGTAGACACCATTATATAACTCAACAAGGTCAAACACAACATGATGAGTGGGTGAGAAGACAAAAGAAAAAATAGGAAGACGTAAATTCTTGATTAAACAGAAAGCCAACATCTTGCAAAGATAAAAGAACAATCCCATTATATCACACAGTTTCCAAGGAAGAATATCATCTATGCTCTACAACATGTTCCAAGCAAAGAGAACTTTCAAATATGATTGCGAAACAGATTCTCTATTATTTTCCCCTTTCACACAACAAAGTAAATTGGATAATAGTGATGAGAAAGTTAACAAAAGGCGAGTAGGCCCAGGGCGTAGGGGGCTAAAGACGTGCTGATAAAGCTTAACCTATAATGGATCAAATAAAACAACTTTCCGGAATGCTTAGACAGGTCAGGTTAAGAATCATGAAGCAAGAGTAGCGAAGTTGGAACAATTTCGGCGATGGTAATGAGACCTCTTTTTGGCATGACAAATGGTTGGGATACTCAACCCTCAAAGAACAATTTTTAGACCTCTAAAGCTTTACTCGAGATCCTCATGCTATGGTGGCTCAATGCATTAAAAGCACAGGATGGGAAGTTCGTTTTACAAGAAACAGTAACGATTGCGAACATGCCCGACTTTCTCAACTTTTGCAACCATTGAGAAATTTACAATGTTCATCAGTCAACCTAGACTCTCTTCACTGGCTATACAAGAATGACAAGCTTTTCAGATTAAATTCTAGTTACAAATGGCTGAAGCATCCCCCAGCCGCAATACAGGATGAGATTGGCCTTGGAAACAACTTTGAAGTTTGAAAGCACCACCTAAAGTGGCTTGTGTCTGCTGGACAGTTAATTATGAGGTATCCTGACCCAATATAACCTTCAACAAAGAAGCATGAACCTTTGTAGCAAGTGTTACATCTGTTAGAAGGCAGAAGAAGATGCAAATCACCTTTTCATTCACTGCCCGAGTAGCCTCTCGTACTTTTGGATTCAAATAGGCAATGCCAGTGTCTACCAAAAAGCTTCTTTTCAGCTGACAGGGAAAGGAATGGGTAAAGGCAGGAAGAAAATCTGGAAAATCACACCGACTAGCATTTGGTGGGTCATATGGAAAGAAAGATATCTCACACGTTCTGAAGGCAAAAGAGAGAACATTCACCAACTGAAGTTCAATGTCTCATCTTTCTTAGCCTTTTGTGTAACATGCAAAATATATACGATGTAGAAAGATTTTTAGATTTCCTCAGCTATCTGTCTATTTATACTAGGTGGAAATTGAGTTTTTGTAAGATTCTTGGATATGGATACTGATACACTTGTTAGAACCTGATGTACCCACTACACAAATCTTTGTGCTTGTTTGTTTATATAAAATGCTCCCTTATAACATAAAAATAAAAAGAAGTTAGAACATTTTTCTTGAGAAATTGAGTTTTTGTAAGATTCTTGGATATGGATACTGATACACTTGTTAGAACCTGATGTACCCACTACACAAATCTTTGTGCTTGTTTGTTTATATAAAATGCTCCCTTATAACATAAAAAAAAATACATTTTTCTTGAAAAGGAAGACGTTTAGAAAAAATTACTAACGGATCCTTGCATAAGAGAAATAGAGATAAAAGGGCAACCCAAAAATAGGCACGAAAAAAAAGAGATTATAGACAGGACGGAGCATGGCACATACAACAGGCACACCATTGGTTTTTGGCAGAAGGTAGACGAAACTATTTTTTAGGACCAGTAGAAGGTGTAGACATATCTCCCATTAGAAAAATGAAAATTACACATCCAAATAATGTACAATCTACATAATATACAACAACTTACACACCCATATATTCCCACCGGTGGAGTCTGGACTCTGGACAATCTACATAGTATAAGGACAGGAAATCAAAAGGTAGGAATAACAAAATGATATTACCTTTCGCTCTTGCCAAAACCAAACCGTGCGCCAAAGTAGAATGCAACAGAAAGCAACCATGAATCACTGTGAACAGCAACAAGTGATAACCAGTCCTTCTCTTGCATCCCATCACGAGCAAAGTTTATGCCTAGTGCTGGTTCGGGTAGTTCAGGAGGCACCTCCTCAACTGGGAGGTTTACTTCCCATGTTTCATTAGGGAGTCCATAGAGACACAAGTTCTCCTTTTCTGCAGGTAAACACATGGGCATATGTTGAAGCAGTCATCAAGAATGATAGTAAGATTACGGAATAAACTCCATCAGGACCTCAAACAAGAAGACAGAAGAACTTATGTTGCATCTATAAAGAAGGAACTTCCCTGAACATCAAAATACAACAACAAACCCAGTATAATCCCACAAGTGGGGTCTGGGGATGGTAGTATGTGCGCAGTGTTACCCCTACCTTGCGAAGGCAGAGAGGTTGCTTATGATAGACCCTCGACTCGAGGGAGATGCGGTCATAGTAGTGTTTAAAAGAAGTGCAGTAGTGAAAAAGCCATAAAGAAGCAGTATCAACAGCAAGATATTCAGATAACCGAAACAAAAGAAACAACATGTGGTAATAGAAATCTAGGATAAGAAAATTACGGGAATAACACTAAAACTACTAGTATGGCAAAGAGATACGCTCGACTACTGCTAACCCTCTACCCTAATTCTCGATCTTCACATCCTCTTACCAAGGGTATTGTCCTCGGTAAGTTGTAGATATGTCATGTCCTGCTTTATTACTTTTCCCCAATACTACTTTGGCCTACCTCTACCTATTTCCGAACCCACCATAGCCAACCTCTCACACCTTCTCATTGAGGCATCTGGGCATCTCCTCTTCACATTGCCCGAACCATCTCAGCTTAGCTTCCTGCATCTTGTCCACCATAGGGGTCATTCTTACCTTGTCCCAAATATCTTCATTCCTAATCTTATCCCTCCTAGTACGCCAACACATCCATCTCAGCATCCCCACTTCCGCTACTTCCAACTTCTACAACTTCTACACATGAGAGCTCTTGACCGGCCCACACTCCACCCTATACAACATAGTAGCCCTAACAACCACTCTATAGAACTTACCTTTAAATCTATATGGAACATTCTTATCACACGGGACCGGATGCGAGCCTCCATTTCATCCACCCCGCTCCAATACGATTGTGCGACATCATCGTCAATCTCCCCATTTCCAAGATACTTGAAACTCTCTCACTCTTCGGGATGACTTGTGTATCAAGCCTCACTTCTGCCCCGCTTTATGGGTACGTCACTAAACTTACACTCCAAGTACTTAGTCATAGTCTTGTTCAACATGAAAGCCTTAGACTCCAGGATCTGTCTCGATAAGTTGTAGATATGTCATTGAGGCATCTGGGCATCTCCTCTTCACATTGCCCGAACCATCTCAACTTAGCTTCCTGCATCTTGTCCACCATAGAGGTCATTCTTACCTTGTCCCGAATATCTTCATTCCTAATCTTATCTCTCCTAGTACGCCAACACATCCATCTCAGCATCCCCATTTCCGCTACTTCCAACTTCTAGACATGAGAGCTCTTGACCGGCCCACACTCCGCTCTATACAACATAGTAGCCCTAACAACCACTCTATAGAACTTACCCTTAAATCTATGTGGCACATTCTTATCACACGGGACCGGATGCGAGCCTCCATTTCATCCACCCCGCTCCAATACGATTGTGCGACATCATCGTGAATCTTCCCATTTCCAAGATACTTGAAACTCTCTCTCTTCGGGATGACTTGTGTATCAAGCCTCACTTCTGCCCCGCTTTATGGGTACGTCACTAAACTTGCACTCCAAGTACTTAGTCTTAGTCTTGCTCAACATGAAAGCCTTAGACTCCAGGGTCTGTCTCCAAACCTCCAGCCTAGTGTTAACACTGACTCGCGTCTTGTCAATGCAAAGTACACTAATGCAAAAGGGCAGAATTAATAAGTACAACCAACAAAATGATAGATGTCAAAGCAAAAAGTAATCAATTTCTATCCTCCGCCTCCAACCAAAAGAAAAAGAGAAGAGATTAATTAGGAATCTGAGATTCTAATTTGCCACCAACAGCACAACCTGTGCTCCACCAGAGGTGTGCCAAATAACATTTTATTTGATATTCAAGAAATCTTTTCTTAGATGTATGCTAATTCTATTTAAGCTTAGTTATCGAGTAAAATTTTGTGTTTAAAATAAAGCAAAATCAGTACATGCACAAGTGAAGCGGAGACAAGAATCATTGAGGAACACACTTGAGCTAAGTGCACTCAGTTAGATCAAATAGAGATAGTTCTTATATGGAAACTCTGCCAGTGTATTATATAAGCTGGTGCCAAGAGCAGCTCTTATACCTGTAAGCATTTAGAATAAAGGAAGTCCAAACATTTCAATGTGTTGATTGACCTGCATTGACAAACAGTCATTCCTCCCCACCCCCTCGGCCCCTCCCCTCAAAAGAAAGAAAGAAAAAGATGATAATACACATAATCCATGAGAATATTGTTTCCACTACACAAAAACTACAAATAACCAGCTTAAAATGCATCCAAGAGCTACTAATAATCACCTAAGACATGCAACATATTGAAAAACTACCATAGTTAACACTAAGTTCTATTCATCCACGACAATTTATACCTCTCTAAGCTTATGCTTATAACTAAAATCAGGATCAGATCTAACATGTGACTTTTCATATACCGACCTAAAATATCAAAATTTGACATGCTCATACAAGACTAAAGTTCAATAAGTGTGACTTGATAGAAAACAAAGGTCATTCCGCCTATCCATGCAACTAAAAAGTCTCACATGTGTTCTCCCTCAGACCTGATAAGCAACCAGCCAATTATCAAGATATCAAAGAAAAACTAACTAGCATTGATGCTTCTCCCTGAATTGAGTAAATATCTCATTTTTCCAGGTTATCTTTCAGACATAATTAACACCATGCAAATATTATCCATTAGGACCACAACATTACTCATTTCAGAGGGCCCAGACCATTAAAAACTTTAAGAAAAAACTGATTTTGCCATTTCTGCTTAACGACAAATGACAAAAAGATGCACTCGGTGGGAAAAGTTATAAAAATGTGGTTTAGGCTCCAAAACTGCAAATGACAATGCAATTCAACATACACACAGAGACTACATAAAAGTGTTACTTATAAAGTTCAAAATATTAAGACAGACTTCCAGGAATTAAAACTGCGGAAAACAGGCAACACATTTCTTCAATTATACACCAAAAAAGAACCAAACGAGCACAGATTTACAAACATAAACAGTATGTATCCAAAGAAAAACTGAGCAAAAGGAAACTCACCAGGATCACACTGCTGATAGAACTTCTCAACATCTACAACAACACAAAGTTATAAACATCACAATTAGCAAAACCACCATGATTCTCACACACCAACAAAGCAAAAGGTCTAACAGCCATATACTTACATGAAAAAATACAAATGGAAAAAAAAGTACATTATTTTTCTCAAAAGAAAAAAAAAACATGCGAAAATATGCTTTAGAAGGAGAAAAAAATTACATACTACCTCCATGAGGGGTTCAAAGTCGAACACTTCAGTTTTTGGTCAATTCGGACATCCATTCTTTCATTAAAAAATACTATCAGACATTCAGAAACTGTACAAAAGAGGTACCATAAAAGTAGCAATTTTTCATAGAAAAATATTCAAAAATTTGCACGAACAATGTAGTAATAAAAGAAAATTTGCTTGACTCTCCAAATTATAACTGTCCAAAAAATATACTGCCTCCCTGGAGGGATTTAAAGTCAAAGAATCTAGTTTTTGGTCTCAATTCCAACATCATTTCTTTCCGTTTTCTCTAAATAATCATACTTTAAAAGCTGTACAAAAAGGTACTACTATAAAGTAGCAATTTTTTTCACAGAAACATATTCAAAATTGCATGAAAAATCTTAATGAACAAAATTTTGTTTGACTCGAGAAATTGTAATAGCGTCTTCAAAAATAAAACAGAGGAAAGTGTAAGAAATTAAAGAACCTGCGGTAAGTGCTTTGATTAAACCAGCTCTACGGCCTTTGAAATCATTGAAAACTTCCTCTACGGTTCTCGGTATTGGATGTGGAATTCCTTCCATGTCCTCCACTACTTTCCACAATTTCAATTCAAACCTCACAAACAAAAAAAATGCAATCTTTTACTTTGTCTCAGGATAGGTGGATGAAATTAGGGTTTTGTTCAGAGCTAGGGTTTCTTCTTCATTTTACTTCAAGTTTAAAATCGGCTAATGTTTATGAATATGAGGAAAAAAGGCCCAATTTTTCAGGAAATTGCAGAGAATAATTAGAGGCAGTGAAGACAATGGATTGGAGAGAGAGAGAAAGAGAGGGAGCAGCGGGAAGACAAGAGAAGGGGTGTAATGGTAGGGTGGTGGGAGTGGGGGTGGGTGGATTGTAGTGTATATAGCTGCAGTAGATCTATATGTTCGGACAAATCTATAATTTAATTATTGCTTAATTACACTTGGCGAAAGATGATTGGCTAATTAAAGGCAAGGAGTTAGTTCTCTTTTTACTTTTAAAATCCTTTTTAGTGAATAATCATCGATTTTGTGGGTTTTGATTTTGACGTTTGTTGTTTTCAAGAAAGGCATCTCAAAGTAGGGGATTTATTGGCTTAATAGAGTTATGTTGCTCTTTTCTCCGTCTCATCCAATTCCGTTAGGCGCTCTCATTGTTGATAATTATCATTTGTATTAGCATTAATCTTCACTTGTATTGTTTTTCTGTATAAAGTTACAGAAGATTGAAAAAGGTTATGTGATAAGTGTGTAGAGGAATGAGTGTAGTAATTTAATACTCCACTACTTTTGTAAAACTCTTACGGGTCGTTTGGTACGAGGTATAAGTAGGAATAGTGCTGGAATAAAAATTTAACGAAAAAGGGTTAAAAATATCCCTATTGTTTGCTAAATGATTTATAAATACTTTTATCCGCTCAAAAAAAATACACTCTCTCCATCTATCCGTTCAAAAAAACACACGAAATTAATTTTATTAACAAAAATACTCATGCGACTAACGGCAGAATTAATGGAATGTGTTTTTTTTGAACGGATAGATGGACGGAGGCTATTTATAAACCATTTAGCAAATGATAGGGATAGTTTTGACCATTTTCAGTTCATTTAATGACATGGCGATTTTTAATTGGGCTACGTGACAATCTTTGACTGGAACAAAAAATAGATATTATTTCAACTCATTTACCTTCTCCGACCCATTTACAAAAATGGGTTGTATCTATCACACTCATTTCTACTTATCTGATCTTCCCCTTTCTTCTTCTCCAATTGGGACAATGCATACACACAATAACAAATTAATTAAAGAATGGATAAAACCCAAAATCAAATAACCCGAAATTCAATTTAGATTCTGAAGTTTCTCCAATCAAACTCAAGATAAGTATTGAAACTCTTAAATAGAAAATCAACAGATACATTTGGGTTGTTAAGTAAGAAGATAAGGATCCAAACAAACCAAAAATCTGAAACAAAAAAATAAATTGAGTCCAAATACTAAAATTGTCCAAATATATCAATCAAATCTAGGAGAAATATTGAAACTTTGAAAGTGACAAGTAATAGAAATCTTTGGATTGTTCATAAGAAGACAACAAAACCATGAAATAACATAAAAAAAATAACTACATATAACTGATACAAGCACACGGGGAAATTGTAACCAAGGTGTTAAAACTTGAAATTATTAAAATCTAGGTAAAGATTGAATCTATAAAAGGTTAAAAGGGGAGGGGGGGGGAGAAAATAATTAGGCAGGTCAAATAAATAGGGTCGGACCAGGTAAATGGGTAAAATATTACAGTCAAAGATTGTCACGTGGCCAAATTAAAAATTGTCACATCATTAAATAAACGGAAAAGGACCAAAACTATCCCTATCGTTTACTAAATGGTTTATAAATATCCACCGTCCATCTATTAGTTCAAAAAAACATACTTCATCAGTTGTGTCGTTAGTAGTATGTTAATAGAATTAATTTCGTGTATTTTTTTTGAATGGATAGATGGACGGAGTGTAATTTTTGAACGGATAGATGGATGGAGAGTATTTATAAACCATTTAGCGAACGATAGGGATATTTTTGACCATTTTTCGAAAATTTAATATCATCTTAATACTTTATTTGGTTAGCAAATCTGGGATAAGTTATTCGGGATTAAAATTAGTATCAGGATAACTTATACCTTGTAAATGTTTGGATAATTAGTGTTAGGATAACTTATATTTTCTTCTTATAAATTATGCAAATGTCATTTTTTATACAACATAACAAACAGTAAATAGAAAACAATTTCAGCATATCTAATCTCAGTATAACTTATCACAACATAACTTATATTATCATAACCTATAATCAAACCAAACGACCCCTTAATAAGCTCTTGCACAACCAATTCGGAAAATTATATCAATATGCTCTTGCACATTCCATTTTGGAATTCACACGTGTACTTCAACAAGATTAACAATCACGATAATGAGCTACCGAAAGTTGGATCGATAAGAGGAAACTACACAAATTGCCTATTCGGCTCAATTTCTCATCGGTTTTGCCCAACTTCATAGTTACTACGATTTTACGTTAAAATAGCACAGATTAACATTAAAAAATAGCTAGCATTTATAAAATTATTAAAAAATAATTATTATTTTACTGTAAAAGGAATCGATCCATAATATATTAGAGATCGGTGTTTCTGTATATGAACTTACACCATATTATGTGGAACTTCAACACACGCAAAGTTCCAGCATAATATACTGGAGATTGGAGTACATGTATAGGAACTTCCAATATATTATGCTGGACATGTATATTATACTGAAACTCCAGTATATTATGCTGGAGTTCCAGTATACTTATGCCGGAACTCCATTATAATATGTTGGAGTTCCAGTGTACCTATGCTGGGACTCCATTATAATATGGTGAAGTTGCAGTATATTATGCTAGAATATTTTTCGAATTTTGAACAGTATTTTCGTTCAGATATATTTTTACATAAAAAATGACTAAATTTTGATTACTTTTGAATCTGTGGCTTTTTTTGAATGACCACTTGCAAATCTGACTATTTTTAAATTTTTTATCCCTCCCAAATATTAACCCCCCCCCCCCTCTCAATTACATTCTCCTCTTAATTTTTATGTACACGTTTGTAGTCTGTTTGGCCAAGTATTTTTTTTTTTTGTCAAAAATATTTTCTGTTAGCCAAAAGTGCATTTTTTTCTTCAAAAGTTTAGGTGTTTGTCCAAGCATTTAGAAGGAAAAAGAAATGTTTTTAAGGAGAAGTAAAAGCAGTTTTTGAGAAGCAGAAAAAATAGTTTCTCTCCAAAAGTACTTTTGAGAAAAATATATTTAGAAGCAGTTTTTAAAAGTTTGGCTAAATATTTATTGCTGCTCAAAAGTGCTTTTCAAATTGATTAATTAAACACAAACTAATTCTTATCAAAATAATTTTTGAAAAATACTTTTAAAAAAATAATTCTCAAAATAAATAGATTTAAAAGCTTAGCCAAATAGGCTATACTAGTTCCACACTCTTTAACATTTCCTTCTCCTTTTAGAAACCCTATAGCTTTGTCGCGGTGGATGATGAAACTCAATACAAATTAATGTATTCCCCAAAAGTCTTTTTCGAATTTTCTACAATTTTAAAGTACAAAGTTTTACATTATTTTACATCAGTGTCACTCCAAATGCTTTTTTATATTAGTACATTTCAAAATCTGTTATGAAACAATAAAAGAAGAAGAATAATATAATAGAGAAAATTATGGAGAGATAATTCTTATTGATATTTTTTAGATGAATTACAATGTAATAGAACCCTCTATTTATAGGGAGAGGTTGACTTAGCCACCAAGTAATAAACCCTAGAATCTCTCTAAATATGGACATTCACCATAAATAGAATTTTATTTATAACACTTCATCTTGAATGTCTATTCAACGGATAATGTGCCTCGTTAAAACCTTAACTAAATAAAACCCAATGGGAAAAAAATTCTAAAGAAGGAAAAAGAGTACACATATCTAATAATACGCCTTTTGGTTGCCTCGTTAAAAACCTTGCAAGGAAAACTCAATGGAATAAAACCTTGTAAGGAAAAAAGAGTGCAACGCACATTAACTCCCCCTGATGAGAGTATCAATTCACATCCTTGAGCCTTCACATCTCAATCTTGTGCACTAGCTTCTTAAAGATTGACGTTGACAAAGATTTTATATTAGTTTCAATATATTTTCATAATGACATAACATATAGATCTCTTCATTCATATATTCAGGTACCTGAATCTCTCATGAGATTTTATGAAGTGTTATGTCATGTGATCTGTAGGTCACTTGCCCCCTTGATTATGATAATTTTGATCATTTGCTCTTCTTCTTTGTTAAGAAGTTTATTTGAAACCGATTTGTCTATACGCTTTAGGCATACCATAGACTCTGTCCTTCTAGGACTTAATATGAGCATTTGCATTGAGAATATAGTTACTTTCTTTGGGTCAGCAAATGCGTCTGGCAGGCTTTGCAATAAATTGCACATGAATTATCCTTTTGTGAACTTCAAGTTCATATTATTTTATTTGAGGATCTAGATGTATAAATGATAATTCATTCCATGTAACTTTTCTCGACTGTTGTATCTTGTCTCCCCCTCATGTTAGAAAAACTAACTTGTTTCCTCAACTTTGAGAACTCATCTTTGTGCTTTATGGTGTTAGTCAAAATATACACCGCATATCAATAAATAATATAATGGAATTATTTGGTTCCTGACCCTTAACCACTTGTGACCACTTGTGAGGGGAGAAAATAATATACTTTCGTATATAACGTATATCAAACTAATATACAAAACTTTATTCTCACAAGCAATTATTTAGCTATTAAGTAGAGGCACTCAATAAATCATTTTGCTAAACCAGTTATGATGTAAACCAACTTATCAAGATGAACTTCTTGAATAAAAAATATAGAATATGCTCCAAATTAAATTATTGAGCAAGTTGCCTGGTAATCGCACACGTAACTATCTCATAGATGCATATTATGTAGTATACATGACAGGTGAATGGGTTTAGAAGCAGCCGCGTTCAGTCGTTCCCAACGTTTAGATTGAGTAGACATCAAAGGGGAGAATATTTCCAGCATTCATGGGATTCAATCCAATTTTAGTTGGTCAATTAATTAATGAGAACAAGCAATGTAAGAGAATTCGTAAAGAACTTTCTAGTTCTTTAATATTTACCAATGTGAATTCTCTATTATTTTTGCACATCATACTTAAATTGATATGGCTAAATCAATTATGTCAACTGAATAAATTATCAATATTGATAAACTTTATATTTACGCCATGATGTGTGCAATTATGAATAAACTCCAAGTTTATTATGATATAGGTTTTTATATCAATAAATATCCACTTCATTGTGGTATTCTTTTATTTATGTAGTACAAATTGGAGAATAAAGCGGATAGCTTTTCACATACATATTACCCCGCTACAAGTTGTAGTAATAGAAGATATTAAATCTTTCCTTTATTTATAGTCTCAATATAATCAACCGCTTTCGCGTATACTTTGAAAACTGAATAAGTTTCTTCGAGACGTACTACAACACAATACCTTATTGGTAATTAATTGTGTTTCTCCAAAATAGTAATAAATGGCTCTTCCAGAGCTCTCAATTAATTTTCTACTACCACAGATTCATCAACATCCATGTGGTGAATATCTCTTTTAAAGAGAAAGTTATACCATTATGTGTATGGTCAAAATTATATGCAATATCTGTTTCTTGCATTACCGTTGTCTTTTAATAATCACAATGCCAAAATATTTTGGCGTACAATAGGTACGTGACCAATGACCATTCATGCCATAATAATGACATTATTTATGGTATCATTTCAAACCTTCTTCTAGAGGTGAGTGTGGTATATTCACTACCACTAGCACGTTCATATTCTTTGATGAATGAATATGTATTCATAAGTAAGATGTTGTCACATTTACATCATGAATGGACCATAATCATCTATAAAATCTCATGTCAAATCGATGCCAAATATTACTTTCACAGAGTGAAGGATTATTTTGAGAATACTTCTTGTTCTCATTACCACAATGATGATGATATAATTTCGTCTATTACCACGTTCATATCCATTGATTATCGATGGTAATAAATTTGTCTTCTTTGAGACGCATTACATATTGCTATCACATTCTCTTAAGGGAATGAGAATGGAGCAAATTTAATGGGAGGGATTTTCATTCGTTGCCCATATGATCATGGCAAGACATAGAAATTTTACCATTTCAGGTGGTTATAATTTCTTACAAACTCCATTAGAGTTATAATCAAACTTTGTTGTCTTTGCTTGTATATAAAATCAAAGTATAGAATAAAAGAGAAAAATACGGTAAAACACTTACCTTAAATCCAAAATTAATAATGAAGGAAGTTCATAGAACTATTGACAATCATTATGCTCAATCCCAAAGCTTTTACTCAATTGGTTTGAGTCTCGTGCTGATAACGTGTTATAAAATAATAGAAGAACAAGAACAATATTGTAGAGAAAATTATGGAGAGACAATTCTTATTGATATTTTTGGGATGAATTATAATGGAATAGGACCCTCTATTTATAGGGAGAGGTTGACTTAGCCACCAAGTAATAAACCCTAGAATCTCTCTAAATATGGACATTCACCATAAATAGAATTCTATTTATAACAAAATCTTCTTTTTATATCAGTGTCATTTTTTCAAATGCCTTCTTTTTATGTATTTATTTGTGTTTCTAAACACATGTATTGTTGTGGTTATATATTGAGCTTCCTAGATCTTAATTTTTGTTTATGATTGAAGACCACTGTCACACCTCCCTTTTTTACCGCATGCACAAATGTAATGTGCCACTGTTTAATACTACATCCCGAGAAGGGATATAATAATAATCAGTGAAGGAGTTTTTCCACTTGAAGGACGGTCGGAACGGGATCAATTTATTTAATTATTCAGAGTCGCCACTTGAGAAAATAATGGTGTCCCAAGTCACTGGTTTTAATCCCGAACCAAGGAAATTTATGACTCTATATTACAGTCTGCGAAACTAGAAACCTGGATAAGGAATTTCGTTAACCCGGGAGAAGGTGTTAGGCACTCCCGGATTCCGTGGTTTTAGCACGGTCGCTCAACTGCAATTTTTTGCTTTTATCTGAATTCTTTATATATTTTAACTATGTACTTTTAATGTTCCGCTTTTCAATTTTAGAAGAATTGCGATGTCACGAAAACACATTTCGAGTCACACCGCAACCAGTACGCCTGTGACTTTAATGTATTTCAGTTTCGTCGAGAGATAGATTTGGGTCACATAAATGCGCACCCGTATTTAGGAAAGTAATTTTATTTAAGTCGTGCCTAAAGAGTCTTATCGTGTTGTTAACTTCGGGAAAGACCATGAAATTTACTAAACGGTCCTTCCAAGTCTAAGATTTTCATAACATTTTATTTGAGGGCCCCGCAATTGTATATTTTGTTTGGCGAGGCTCGTCTCATTATTTTATTTAAGGTCAATCCTAACATGACTATGATTTTCTATGATTTATCTCTAATAATAAAAGAAAGGTCCTAATTACTTTGTTATTTTTTACCTAACTGTTACATTATTGCATAGTTTTCTGATTTACAGCAATTTGGGCTTGTTAAAGACATGTTAGAGCCCATTACCTTGTTATAGTCATCTGTTTACACCATAATTTCAGTCATTTGTATGACTGATTCACATTAAAAGGACGTGATTCCATTGAGCAAATCTTCATTTTAGCAAAAAAAAATCGTGATTCCTCTAAAACACTAAACGAAACTCCACTTTTGCAAACAGTTTATATAATCTGTATATTGTTATTAAACTAAACTAACTATCGTAATTAACTAATATACTAAAGTGATTCTCAAATTACTATTTTAAACATAATCGTTGCTTCCAAGCCTAATGCTACACTTTCGATTAAATCTTTCTTAACAACTAAACCATATTTGAGATATTCTAAATGAGCTAACAAATTTAATATGAAATACATCTGAACAACTTCATCAAATACAACCAAACTTATTTATATACTATCAATTTAAATAATTGTTGAACTATAAACCAGTAATTAACTAGCAGGCTAAAAGTCCAATTATGACTTGAAATTAGAAATCAGTCTTTAAAATCTACTACATATAATCTGCTTATTTTTTATGTACAAAAGAAAACTAAGAGAAAATAGGAAAGAGAAGATTGCAGCAACATAGCTTCAAAACAACTTTCATTTCCATAAGCTTTGGAGATTTACAAGATGTGTACCTGGTTTTGAAAGGAATGGGAAAATAGCAAATCAACAGGGCGGTGAAAATACAGCAACAACAATAGTAACAACCAGCAGTAGCTTCAACACCTCAATCCCGAAAATCCCAGCAATACGGAGAAAAACAAAAACCAGTAAAAAAAAAATAGAAAAGAAAAATATATTCCAGATTTTCTCTTTGTTTTGTATTTCTATCTTTGAACTCTTTTCAATTCTCAAAAGAAACTCTCAAAAGAAACTCTCAAAAATTAAAATTTTTGTCATGTATACTTCTGTGTCCAGAATGTATATCGAGTGTATACTACAGTAGGGAATTTTTTTCATTTTTACTTCTCTTCCTATTTTTCCTCTCTTTTTTCCACCCTTTTTTTCATAAATCCTCTCTTATATTTATAGGCAAGAATTTCGAAAATTTTTAGATTTTTTATTAAAAAGAAAATATTTTTTTAATTTAAAGAAAACCCACTAATCCATGTTTTCCTCTCCTTGTTTTCTTCCTTGATTTCCTTGCCCCCCACTACTTTATGTCATGTAATTATGATTATTTTTTGCTAAAAAAATCTGAAATTTTCTTCTTGGGCCAAGGGGTTTTGGGTTGGGTAAGGGTTCTTAGGATTGGGCTTGTAACTTAATTTGCAAGATGGCCCAATCCAAATTTTTTCCATTTTGTTCTTCTCTATTATTCAACTTCCTAATTAATAAAGCCCAAAATACTAAGATTAATTTATAAAAACTAAAATTATCTTGAAATACTAATCTCATAATAATAATTGTCACCTAATTTTAAATGGTAATTAAAATACAATCACACAATTTGGACATTAAAGGCTAAAATGCAAAAGATGCCTATTTTTTTTGTGATTTTCATTTTTGTAAGATAAAATTAATTACTCCTAATTGTAGAATTAAATCCTAAATGCAAATATATATATATATATATATATATTGTCATATATATATATATTGTCATTGTTTTTTAAAAATGACACTAAATTCACAACAATTGCAAACAACACAAAACTCTTTTATTTTGAATTTTTTGGGAGTAATTCTCATATAGGGCAAAAATCACGTGCTCACAGCTGCCCCTCTTTGCGCGTAAACACGAAGAGTTTTTCGTGCAAAGACAAGTGAGCGGATACGAGCGATTTTTGCCCGTTTGAGCACTCCGTGAGAAGCATTTTTGAAAGCCTTTTGACCGCACCCTGCTTCAGAGGTTGCCTACATATCCTGGGCTAAACAGGAATCAGGTCAGTGTAGTTCGGGAAATTTTGGTAGCTGGGACTACCAATGAAACTGCGATTTTTTGCTGTTACTGTTGCTGCTGTTGCGGTTACTGCTTGTTGACCTCCTTATTACACCGGGGGGAATGTAAAATGAAGAAGTTATTCTAAGCTATGATTGTACAATTACAATTATTCCTATCCTAGCTTTTGTTTGCTTCTCCTTGTCTCTTTTTCTTTGATTTTTTGAGATGCTCACTCTCCCTTTTTGTTGATTTTCTTTCTTGTTTTCCTCTTCTTCTTTTTTTGATTTTCAATGGTACTTCTTGCCCTCGAGCTGAACCTGATCAAAACAAAAACAACAAACTACTTTTTTTCTTTTTCTGCCCCAGTGTGGGCTTTTAGCTATATAAACCATGATGTGCAGAAATATATTCCCGTATTTGAAGGTGGGCGCCTAACAGAAATTAAACGTGCCATGCAAATGCAGAAATATATTCCCGTATTCGAAGGTGGGCACCTAACAGAAATTAAACGTGCAATGCGATGCGGAAAAGTATTCCCGTATTCGAAGGTGGGCACCTAACAGAATTTAAACGTGCAATGCGATGCGAGAAAAATATTCCCGTATTCGAAGGTGGGCACCTAACGGAATTTAGACGTGCAATGCGATGCGAAAAAGTATTCCCGTATTCGAAGGTGGGCACCTAACGAATTTAAACGTGCAATGCGAATGGAGAAAAATATTCCCGTATTCGAAGGTGGGCGCCTAACGAAATTTAAACGTGCAATGCGAATGCGAGAAAATATTCCCGTATTTGAAGGTGGGCGCCTAACGAATTTAAACGTGCAATGCGATGCGGAAAATATTCCCGTATTTGAAGGTGGGCGCCTAACAGAAATTAAACGTGCAATGTGATGCAGAAAATATTCCCGTATTTGAAGGTGGGCGCCTAACGAAATTTAAACGTGCAATGCGAATGCAGAAAATATTCCCGTATTTGAAGGTGGGCGCCTAACAGAAATTTAAACGTGCAATGCGATACAGAAAAGTATTCCCGTATTTGAAGGTGGGCGCCTAACGAAATTAAACGTGCAATGCGATGCAGAAAAGTATTCCCGTATTTGAAGGTGGGCGGCTAACAGAAATTAAACGTGCAATGCGATACAGAAAATATTCCCGCAGCCTGAAGGTGGGCGCCTAACAGAATTTAAACGTGCAATGCGATGCAGAAAATATTCCCGTATTAGAAGGTGGGCGCCTAACAGAATTGAAACGTGCAATGCGAAATGCAGAAAATATTCCCGTATTAGAAGGTGGGCGCCTAACAGAAATGAAACGTGCAATGCGATGCAGAAAATATTCCCGTATTTGAAGGTGGGCGCCTAACAGAATTTAAACGTGCAATGCGATGGAGAAAATATTCCCGTATTAGAAGGTGGGCGCCTAACAGAAATTAAACGTGCAATGCGATGCGAAAAATATTCCCGTATTAGAAGGTGGGCGCCTAACGAAATTAAACGTGCAATGCGATGCGGAAAATATTCCCGTATTTGAAGGTGGGCACCTAACAGAAATTAAACGTGCAATGCGATGCGAAAAATATTCCCGTATTTGAAGGTGGGCGCCTAACCGAATTTAAACGTGCAATGCGATGCAGAAAATATTCCCGTATTAGAAGGTGGCGCTAACGTGCAATGCGAATCGAGAAAATATTCCCGTATTTGAAGGTGGGCGCCTAACGGAATTTAAACGTGCAATGCGAATGCAGAAAAAATATTCCCGTATTAGAAGGTGGGCGCCTAACGAAATTTAAACGTGCAATGCGATGCAGAGAAAATATTCCCGTATTTGAAGGTGGGCGCCTAACCGAATTTAAACGTGCAATGCGATGCGAGAAAATATTCCCGTATTGAAGGTGGGCGCCACGAAATGAAACGTGCAATGCGATGCGAAAATATTCCCGTATTGAGGTGGGCGCCTAACGAATTTAAACGTGCAATGCGATGCGAAAATATTCCCGTATTTGAAGGTGGGCGCCTAACCGAATTTAAACGTGCAATGCGAAATGCAGAAAATATTCCCGTATTAGAAGGTGGGCGCTAACGAAATGAAACGTGCAATGCGATGCGAGAAAATATTCCCGTATTTGAAGGTGGGCGCCTAACGGAATTTAAACGTGCAATGCGATGGAGAAAAGTATTCCCGTATTTGAAGGTGGGCGCCTAACCAGAAATTAAACGTGCAATGCGAATGCGGAAAATATTCCCGTATTTGAAGGTGGGCGCCTAACGGAATTTAAACGTGCAATGCGAATGCAGAAAATATTTCCGTATTTGAAGGTGGGCGCCTAACGGAAATTAAACGTGCAATGCGAATGGAGAAAAATATTCCCGTATTAGAAGGTGGGCGCCTAACAGAATTTAAACGTGCAATGCGATACAGAAAAGTATTCCCGTATTTGAAGGTGGGCGCCTAACGAAATTAAACGTGCAATGCGATGCAGAAAAGTATTCCCGTATTTGAAGGTGGGCGGCTAACAGAAATTAAACGTGCAATGCGATACAGAAAATATTCCCGCAGCCTGAGGACTGGGGAGTGGATTTTAAAAGATGTTACCTTCCTCTTTTTGGTATTTTCTTTTTACCAACTTATCTCTTGCCCGTGAATTTCTCCACTTATTCGGCAGACTTTCTCTTTTTGGTATTTTAAATTTTCCACATTGGTCACATTCACTTTAAAGTGATTAGTGACAATTTGTTCCTGCATGAAACAAAATTTATTAGATATAAGTTGCTGGCAACTGGCATCTGCCGTCCCCACTTCTTATTGCTTCCTTTGTTTTTGCTTTCTCATGTTGCATGGCTTTTGACTTCTCGTCCCTTGCAGACTCTTTTTTTGTATTTTTCTCATTTCTCCATTTTTGTTTTGTTTTCTTTTCCTTTGGCCATGTTTGCCAAGCTTCTTTATTTCTTTCCCCAATCTTCCATCCTTTCTGATCCAGTGTTATTTCAACTTCCGTTATCAGGAGTTGGTAGTTAGCTCTCAAAAAGGTAAACAATGAAATGCAGAAAAATGAAAGAAAGGTAAGGGTATTTTGGAGAGATGACAGAACTTATCTGGGTATTTGCTGGCTGATTCCGCTGACCATGCCATGTATTTAAACTCTGACCCAGTTCGTTCCAATCATTATTCTGACGCTGGATTGCCTTTGACCCAAAACCGATACTCTTTTTTGTTGCTTTTCTCTTTTCTGATAGTCCTCACGATCGCCTCACGGTGCCTCGAAAGGTTTTCACCCATAGAACTCTCTCATTTATTCTCTCAACCTCACAATCATCTCACAGTGCCGATTAAGGTTTTCACCGATGAGACTCTCTCATTTTATTTCTCTCAACCTCACAATCGCCTCACAGTGCCGGCTAAGGTTTTCACTGATGAGACTCTCTCATTTTTATTATTTTTTCCATTTTTCCTTTTTGTATTTTGTTTTCTGTACCACGGGTATTATCCGATGCTTCGCTCCTCCTTCGCTGTATTTGTTATCATTTCAAAATTGATCGGAAGGTCTTTCTTTGGACTGTAACGTGGCTTTCGGGTGGGTTAAGAAAGAAAGATATAAAGGCTCAAAATTTCAACGAGGGTTAAAAATATTTACAACTCTCGGAATTATTAAACATAACTTCTGCCCCAGTTTCAATATGTGGGGAATTTTTGGATTTTTTCTTTATTGTGATTGAACCTCAGAGAGGCTGCCTACGTACCCTTTCGGGATCAAGTCAGACGTAGTTCATCCAACTTCATAAGTTAGATGGATTTCTTTTTGACTTTTTCCGATTTTTGTCTTTTTTTCTTTTTTTTTTTTCATTCATTTTTTTTTTCATCATCATTTTTTTTTCATTTCATTTTTTTTTCATCATTTTTTTTTCATTTTCCATCATTTCATTTTTTATTCTGGCAATTTCGATCTTGTTGCACTAGAGCGATTCCGAGAGAGGGATATGAAAGAATTCATTCATTAAGGCTCAAAGGGGTTAACAATGGATAAAGTGTTTGGATAGAGAATAAAATGCCTTCGTCATTTCAATTCCAAAATCACAACAAAATACAAAACACATATTTGAAAAGGAATCATACATAGTATCTTTTGACTGCATCTGAATTGATAGCAGTCTCTACGCACTTTCCTTCAACATCTGTTAAATATAATGCTCCATTGGACAACACCCGTGATACCACGAACGGTCCCTGCCAATTTGGTGCAAATTTGCCCTTTGCCTCGGCCCAATGTGGTAAAGTAACCCATCACAACCAAAATGAGCTTATGCCCATTGGAAACTGTTGGCTCTATCAGTCCAATAACATCTATGCCCCTGTTTCAAAGCAAAGAAAAATCTGTTAGTTTAAATGCGGTGGTTGGTTGTGGCCTTGAACCTTGATGGCGGCTGCTTTCCACTCGGGTGCCTTGCCTATTCACCGACTATCCATTTTTACTTCTTCTTTGTTCAAAATCCACCTCTCTTTAGGTATGTATATTGTTCCTTTCTTGACGGATCCCACAAACTTCGATCTTGATTCCTTTGATGACTCCACTTGACAACCTTTGGTCTTTCTCTTGTCAGAAGATATACCCCCTCTCTGTTCGAACCTCGTACTTCCATTTGCTATATTTTCCCTGAGTTGGAACCTTGCCGACCCTTGTGTCTTGCATGATCTTCATTGCACATGTTGCTCTTGTGGGCTTAAATCACTGGCCTTGTCATTCCCTGACCTACGACAATTGTCGTGTTGGCTAAATCTCATCTTGTGCAATTGGAGAGCTTGGTGGCAAATTTCGAAATCATTTTTGTACTTGTTATGACCTGACTGACTCGATAAGAAGGAGGGTAAAACAAAGTGTGAAGAATTAAGAGAAAGGAAAATACAATTCCTAACAAGAAACCTACAGACGAATGACCTAACGGATTTTGAATACCGACTCTAGCGACCTTGACACGCACTTTTGGCCTTCTCCGTATAGCAAAGTCTGATGTTTAACTCTTGTTGCAAGTTCTGCCGTGAAACCGGTCTTCAACACTTCATTTCTTGATCTGATCCTTAGTCGACTTGTAGTGCCCATCGGGTTTTCACCATCAAGCCTCTCTCATTTGCTCTTTCTTTCTCTCGACTCACCGTCGCCTTACGGTGCCCATGAGGGTTTTCACCGATAAGACTCTCTCATTTTGATTTCTCTCATCATGGAGTCTCGTGGTGGTTTGAGTCCTTCATTCTTCTTTGTTCGGACTGGAGTGTTGCCCCTGATGTGATTGACCTTTGTTCGCTTGACTCGGCATTTCTTGAAGATTGATCGGAAGGTCTTCTTTTGGACCGTAATGCAGGCTTTTGGATGGGGTTTAGAAAAAGGGATTTAAAGGCTCAAAATATTTCAATGTGGGTTAAAGATTACAACTTTCGGAATCTTATTTCTTCAACAACCATAACTTCTGCCCCAGTTTCCTTCTTGGGGGATTTTTTTAGATTTTCGGATTTTTCCTTTATTGTGACTGAACCTCAGAGAGGCTGCCTACGTACCCTTTCGGGATCAAGTCAGACGTAGTTCAGACAACTTTATAAGTTAGATGGATTTCTTTTTTGACTTTTTTCCCGATTTTTCTTTTCTTTTTCTTTCTTCTTTTTTTTCTTTTTCTCTTTTTTTCTTTCTCTTTTTCTTTTCCTTTTTTTTTTCGCTCAATCCTCAATTTTTGTTGTTGATTCCGAAAGAGGGATATGAAAGAAAATATAATATGGCTCAAAGGGGATAACAATGGACGAAGTGTTTGGGATAGCCGAATAAAATACCTTAGTCATTCCAATCTTCGAGACCTACCAAGTACAAACTACACATTTAAACACCTTTTGACCGATTCACATATTTGCCTTGATGACTCTCAGTGCTATTGGGCAACCATCCCGATACCACGAATGGTTCCTTTAGCTTTGGGGTATTTTTGCCTTTGGCTTTAAACCGATGAAGCACGATACATTTCCAAGGCATTTCTTTATGTTATGTTTTCCCCCAGTATTCACTTGATTCCGGCTTCACAGTATTTCAATATGTTTTTATTTCTTCCGAGTATCATTACATCTTCAACATTGTTTCATTAACTTTTAAAAACCAGGCTTAGAATTATGTGCATGTCATGTTGCTAAAGTCAGTATGAGAAAAAATGCAAAGTGATCAGAAATGGACTGACTAGGAATGATGGGAAACAAAGAGTTGTACTAAACTGATGGGTTGAAACAACAACAAAACGAACGGACTAGACTAGAATTACAAACCTAGAGGGCACTAAACAATTTTTATTACTAAACAAAGCAAAGATAGAAGGGTTTTAACTCTCAAGACAACATCCAGATTACAACCCTGAAATAACCCGGGTAACGGAAACGACACCAAAATAAAACTACCAAAACTCCAAGAGTTGAGCACCTTCCCAATTGACAAGCATGGCATCTTAGCCACTGTATTCTGCATTAAGATCGCTTTCTATTTCAATATTCTCGGCTTCCAAAGAAAAATCTCTTCACCCTCGTCATCGGGCATCGTCCCCACAAAATGCGCAACGTCACGTGCAGGTAGAGGATTCTGTGTAATGTTTGGGGTTTCGGGAGTCTGTACTTCAATTCTCCTCTCATCGATAAGATCTTGAATGGCATTCTTCAATTGCCAACACTTTTCAGTATCGTGACCCAATGTTCCTGAACAGTATTCACATCTGACAGAAGAATCAAGATTTTTCGGGGGTGGGTTTGGAACTTTTGGTGCGACTGGTCTTAACATCCCCAACTCTTTCAACTTATGATAAAGGCTGGTATATGATTCTCCGATAGGGGTGAAAGCCTTTTTTCGCTTCAGCAACCTCTCCTCCCTAAACGCCTTGTTTGGCCTGAAACCTGACCCAGGGGGTTTCCGGTATGTTTGTGGGGGTCGGTAGGCTTTTTGTGGAATTGGGTACATGGAAGGTGAAGTACGATTTTGGGTGCCTCCGGGAGAGTAGTAGGGTTGGGGATGGAAGTAGTGTTGGGAAAACATAGCTGGGGGACGAGTAATTGAGCTACTTGAGTGGCTAGAAAGGCTGCGATAGGCAGGTATATTTGGCATCGGGTTCGGTGTAAGGACCGGGTCCATGAAACTAGGTGGTGGCGGGGGTGGTATTTTTCCATCCATCCATGCCCGATACATTTCAGCCACGTGTTGTCTTAATATTTTGACTTCTTCTACTAACATGTGGTTCCATTCAACCAGCTGTTGTCGGGAACCGGTACCAACCCACTCAGTCTTGAGATTCTCTGCCATTTCTTGCATGTTTTTCATCCATTGTTCTAATCTCTTCAACCTTTGGGCCATTTCTTCCTGCACATTCTTTCGGGTAAGCTTCTCAACGTTTGCAGGAAGGTCAAACGAGTACGAGTGGTACTCGGGAGAGTGGTACTGTTCTTGTTGTATAGCAGATTGTGACTCATGAGAAGGCTGTCCTTGGCCATTGGCCCATGCTTGACGCATTTGGGTCATTTGTTGGTTCAATGCTCTGTTTTCCTCAACCACAGTAGGCCCTTGTTGAACTTTCCGACCCTGAGTCTCTTCAACACTCGTAACAGCTTCGATGTCGGTTATCATTTTCCTTGGATCTTATTTTCCAATTTACCACAACCAACCACCTCAACTTTCTGGAAAAACAAAACCACCAGGTTAGCAATAAGGTATTCCGCTTATTGATTTCTCTTTTTTTTCCTGCTATTTTCTTTTCTTTTTTCCCTTTTTGTGGTTTTTTCATTTTTTCCCTTTTTTTTTCTTTTTGTAGGTTTTCATTTTTTTTTTCCTTTTTGGTTATGGATATGGTCGAATCCTATATGGATTGCCTACGTATCATGACCCCGCATGAATCAGACCGAGCGTAGTTCTTGCAAATTAATGCAAGAAATAAAGAGATGTTTATTTGATTTTTTTTTCTTTGAAGGAAAATTATAGAAGCCGACTCCAACTACAAACTTGTGTAGGAGATTTCTACAAGAATAAGAATATTTTTGGTGTCAATTATGACTATTTCTACAAAATTGGCCACATAATAGCTTATTTGACAAAATGACTATTTTTGCAAAATTTATTTAAGAAAGATAAACTTGAAATTTTCTTATCCTGTGGCTCATGGGGCATCGTTCGGCATCACCATAAACCAACACAAGACTATTTTCATAAATTGGCCATATAATGGCTTATTTAGACAAAGTGGCTCTTTATTTCAAAATTTTTTATCCTGGGGGCCTATGGGGCATCGTTCAGCACCGACACAGGCCAACACAAGACTGAAGAAGTTAAAATGCAAAAATGTGGCTATTTCAGCAAAATTCCGGCCATGTAATGGCTTATTTGATAAAGTGGATATTTTTGAAAAGTTGAGCAATGACTCAAACTTAATTTTGCGGATACAACCTTTCGACATTTCCGCGAGGGAACATTTCAAGGCTGTGTCCAAAATTATTTACAAACGACTCGAAGTGGCTATTCTTGCAAAAAACGGCCTTCCGGCGTCCTTTTGAGGGACATTCGGCTTATTTTAAGCAAGAATAGCATCACCCGACTTATAAAAATCAAAAATTTGACATTTTTTGGTTATTTTTACAAAAAGGGGTGTGTACCCCGACTTGATTTTGCGGCTATGGCCTTGCAACATTTCCACTTGGAATATTTCAAAGTTGTGCCCGCAAATTATTAAAAATGTTTCAAAGTGGCTATTTTTGCAAAAACAGCCTTCCGGCGTCCTTTCAGAACATTCGGCTATTCGCAAAAACGGCATCACTTTGATTTTATTGACAAAATTAAACACATTTTTTTTTAAAAGGGGTGGTTGGACCCGATGAGGGTTGCCTACGTATCCCACCTAATGGCGAGAATCAAACCTGCGTAGTTCGGTCAGATTAATCGACCAATTTATTTCAACAACAAAACCATTTTTTCAAATTTTTTTTTTTGATACCCATTTTCACTAACTCTTATTTCTCTCTTTTTTTCAATAATTTTTCTACCCTTGGGATTTTTGCCGGTCCGCATAATGATCAAGGACAATTAAAAATGCAACACATAATATGCTCGGTCTTAATTACCGGGTCACCTGTCCTAGACGGACCCAACCCCTATGTTGAGTCCCCTAAGTCAGATATGATGCAAATAAACGTCCTAGACCTAGGTTCGATATCCTGAAGTTTTCATATGGTGCTAGACCGTGTACCCGAGCGGACAACTCGGATCGAGGAGGGGGCTACGTACCGGTGACCCGCGGAGTCAATCGGCTTTGTAACTTGTCCGGTCTCTTTTTCTTATTTTTGGTATTGACACTAACAGAAAGGGGAGTCTCAACCAGTAAGCACATCCCCGGGGGTAAGAAGAGAAGGGTTTTTCGGCACAGTTTTATATATACGGTTCACGCAATATCAAAGCGGTAATCATGTAGCACATTAATCAAAATATATAATGAAATCAGATATAAGCAAAAATAGCAATTTAACTGAGCTCGAATTCTTAAACCCTGAACCGAAGTTCTGGGTTACTTATCCCCAGCAGAGTCGCCAGAGCTGTCACACCTCCCTTTTTTACCGCATGCACAAATGTAATGTGCCACTGTTTAATACTACATCCCGAGAAGGGATATAATAATAATCAGTGAAGGAGTTTTTCCACTTGAAGGACAGTCGGAACGGGATCAATTTATTTAATTATTCAGAGTCGCCACTTGAGAAAATAATGGTGTCCCAAGTCACCGGTTTAATCCCGAACCGAGGAAATTTATGACTCTGTAATACAATCTGCGAAACTAGAAACCTGGATAAGGAATTCTGTTAACCCGGGAGAAGGTGTTAGGCACTCCCGAATTCCGTGGTTCTAGCACGGTCGCTCAACTGCAATTTTTTGCTTTTATCTGAATTCTTTATATATTTTAACTATGTACTTTTAATGTTCCGCTTTTCAATTTTAGAAGAATTGCGACGTCACGAAAACACATTTCGAGTCACACCGCAACCGGTACGCCTGTGACTTTAATGTATTTCAGTTTCGTCGAGAGATAGATTTGGGTCACATAAATGCGCACCCGTATTTAGGAAAGTAATTTTATTTAAGTCGTGCCAAAAGAGTCTTATCGTGTTGTTAACTTCGGGAAAGACCATGAAATTTACTAAACGGTCCTTCCAAGTCTAAGATTTTCATAACATTTTATTTGAGGGCCCCGCAATTGTATATTTTGTTTGGCGAGGCTCGTCTCATTATTTTATTTAAGGTCAATCCTAACATGACTATGATTTTCTATGATTTATCTCTAATAATAAAAGAAAGGTCCTAATTACTTTGTTATTTTTTACCTAACTGTTACATTATTGCATAGTTTTCTGATTTACAGCAATTTGGACCTGTTAAAGACATGTTAGAGCCCATTACCTTGTTATAGTCATCTGTTTACACCATAATTTCAGTCATTTGTATGACTGATTCACATTAAAAGGACGTGATTCCATTGAGCAAATCTTCATTTTAGCAAAAAAAAATCGTGATTCCTCTAAAACACTAAACGAAACTCCACTTTTGCAAACAGTTTATATAATCTGTATACTGTTATTAAACTAAACTAACTATCATAATTAACTAATATACTAAAGTGATTCTCAAATTACTATTTTAAACATAATCGCTGCTTCCAAGCCTAATGCTACACTTTCGATTAAATCTTTCTTAACAACTAAACCATATTTGAGATATTCTAAATGAGCTAACAAATTTAATATGAAATACATATGAACAGCTTCATCAAATACAACCAAACTTATTTATATACTATCAATTTAAATAATTGTTGAACTATAAACCAGTAATTAACTAGCAGGCTAATACCGTATCTATTTTAAAAGTCCAATTATGACTTGAAATTAGAAATTAGTCTTTAAAATCTACTACATATAATCCGCTTATTTTTTATGTACAAAAGAAAACTAAGAGAAAATAGGAAAGAGAAGATTGCAGGCAACATAGCTTCAAAACAGTTTTCATTTCCATAAGCTTTGGAGATTTACAAGATGTGTACCTGGTTTTGAAAGGAATGGGAAAATAGCAAAACAACAGGGCGGTGAAAATACAGCAACAACAACAGTAACAACCAGCAGTAGCTTCAACACCTCAATCCCGAAAATCCCAGCAATACGGAGAAAAACAAAAACCAGTAAAAAAAAAAATAGAAAAGAAAAATATATTCCAGATTTTCTCTTTGTTTTGTATTTCTATCTTTGAACTCTTTTCAATTCTCAAAAGAAACTCTCAAAAGAAACTCTCAAAAATTGAAATTTTTGCCATGTATACTTCTGTGTCCAGAATGTATATCGAGTGTATACTACAGCAGGGAATTTTTTTTATTTTTACTTCTCTTCCTATTTTTCCTCTCTTTTTTCCACCCCTTTTTTCATAAATCCTCTCTTCTATTTATAGGCAAGAATTTCGAAAATTTTTAGATTTTTTATTAAAAAGAAAATATTTTTTTAATTTAAAGAAAACCCACTAATCCATGTTTTCCTCTCCTTGTTTTCTTCCTTGATTTCCTTGCCCCCACTACTTTATGTCATGTAATTATGATTATTTTTTGCTAAAAAAATCTGAAATTTTCTTCTTGGGCCAAGGGGTTTTGGGTTGGGTAAGGGTTCTTAGGATTGGGCTTGTAACTTAATTTGCAAGATGGCCCAATCCAAATTTTTCCATTTTGTTCTTCTCCATTATTCAACTTCCTAATTAATAAAGCCCAAAATACTAAGATTAATTTATAAAAACTAAAATTATCTTGAAATACTAATCTCATAATAATAATTGTCACCTAATTTTAAATGGTAATTAAAATACAATCACACAATTTGGACATTAAAGGCTAAAATGTAAAAGATGCCTATTTTTTTTGTGATTTTCATTTTTGTAAGATAAAATTAATTACTCCTAATTGTAGAATTAAATCCTAAATGCAAATATATATATATATATATATATATATATATATATATATATATATATATATATATATATATATATATATATATATATATATATATATATTGTCATTATTTTTTAAAAATGACACTAAATTCACAACAATTGCAAACAACACAAAACTCTTTTATTTTGAATTTTTTGGGAGTAATTCTCATATAGGGCAAAAATCACGTGCTCACAACCACCATTGTCGAGCTTGAAGTTCTGGAATATAAAATTTCATTTTGAAGATCTTTTAGTTTTATTTGAAGTGTGTAATATTACTTATAGTACCTTCAGAAAGTTCATACTAAAATTTTGTCGCATTTAGAGCTGATTTGAGGTGACTGAGATCGAATCTTTTGACTGAAAATTGAAGAAGAACACAGTTACCGAATAATATACTGCTACGATATACAATATACTATAAGAGTATACATCTATATGCAAAAGTTTACTGTAACAGTATACAATATACATCAAGGATATATTATAATAATATGCAATATACTGTAATAATATGTTATACTATAGTACAATATACTAGAATAGTATATTTTGACTGATATTTATTGAATCCTCTAGGCGCTATTGTATAAAGCTAAAATCGTAATAGAGTCGAAGCTTTGAAGCTTGGGGTTTGGGAATTAAAAGCTTAATGTAGTTGTTTGAATTTTGGTAATCAGAAGCTGAAGTGGAGAATAGGAAAATAATCTGAGATCTAATTAAATGTCCCTGGATTTCTTTTTTTTTTTTTTTTTTTTTTTTTTGCTGATTCATTGAGTCTTGAAGTAGTATGTGTTCATAAACTAGAACCTTCAAATTCACTTTATTTTTCTTTGCATTTCGTTCAAACGGCTGGACATCACTAGTGGTAGTGGTGACATCCCCCTATTTGTTTGGTTCCATGGTATTTTGTGTGTGTTTTAGGTTATGGCCGATGGCTTTGGGTGGCGAGCGAGACGTGCACGTGTAAACAATGAATAACATCCTGAGTGTCAGCAAGGAATGACAGGAGTTGGACGTGAACAAGCTAGGTGGCCGCAACTCCATCGGGTATACCAAGACAATTTCCAGGTTCTACTCATGGGAGTTGGTACCTCCCATTTTCCTGTTTCCCTCTATTGTGTTGGTTAAATTGTTGTCGTCTTAGTTCTTATTAGTTTACCATATTAGTGTGGTTGTAGTGGCAACTTGTCTTCTTCTAGTTTGGTCTGTTGTGTGTGTTAATTATTCCAATTAGTCCACAAAAGATATAGTGGTTGTGGTATGGGATGGTTAAGTGAGTTCATGTCCTCGAGGAGAGCGGCGGGTGGATCAGGAGGCGGGGCGGGGGTTAGGGGGTGGGTTGGGGAACAAGGGTATTTATTGGTTGAGAATTGGGTCATGGAATGTAGGTATATTGACGGGTAAGTCTACAGAGTTGCCGAAGATCCTCGCGAAGAGGAGGGTCATATAGCGTGTGTCCAGGAGACAAGGTGGGTATGATCGAGTGTGAGGGACGCGGACGGGTATAAACTTTGGAATTCAGGAACCCAGAAGGATAATGGAGTGGGTATTTTGATAAATAGAAAACCTAGAGAGTTTGTGGTCGAGGCTAGATGAGTGAATAATAGATTGATAATTATTAAGTTGGTGGTTGGACAGTGCACCCTAAACGTCATTAGCGCATATGAGCCTCATGTGGGCCTAGACGAGGAGGCTAAATAGTGCTTTTGGGAGGAGTTAGATGAGATTATGCGTCAGGAACCACCTGTTGAGAAGTTATTCATAGTAGAGGATTTCAATGGTCATATATGGTCGACCGCATGTAAGTATGACAAAGTACATGAAGGCTTCGGTTTTGGGGAGAGGAACGGAGGAGGAACCTCGTTTATGGACTTCGCTAAGGCTTTTGGGTTGGTGATTGCATACTCTAGCTTTCCAAGAGGGAGGAGCATTTGGTTCCTTTTCAAAATGCGGTGGCTAAAACTCAAATTGACTATCTCCTCCTTAGGAGGCGTGACAGGGGATTGTGCAGGGATTGTAAGGTGATTCCATGTGAGATACTCGTGATGCGACATAGGCTCTTGGCGATGGGTGTTGGTATTATGGTGAAGAGGAGGAAAATGTCTGTTCTAAGAAGATCGAGAATCAGGTGGGGAGCCTTAACTGAGAATAAATCCCAAGAGTTGGAGGGGGTTGTCAGCTATAGGAGCTTGGAGGAGCATTGGTGACACGAGCACTATGTGGTTAATGATAATAAACTGTATAAGGGAGGCTGAGAGGGAGGTGTTAGGGGTCTCGGTCGGCATCTCTGACAGGCACAAATGAGACTGGTAGTGGAATAAAGTGGTACAAATTAAAGTGGAAGCGAAAAAGGAGGCATACCGGACATTATTGAGGAGCATAGGTAAGGAGGAGAGGCGTGCATGCATGGAGAGGTATAAGGTAGCTATGAAGGAAGTAAAGCTGGCGGTCATAGAGGCTAAGACTGTGGCATACATCCTTTGTGTATAGTCGGTATCGTTATCTTAAGAAAGTATTAGGATTTGCATTAATTTTCTTACCATATTTGAATTTTTATGTTACTTGAAGGAAGAGTAAACTATGACCAAACGACATCGTTTGGTGAGGCAGGGGAGACAGACCGGGTCTGGGTGATTTTTGGGCCGGACTGGGGTAGTGTTTGGTCCGAATTATGGAGGCTTTTGGTTTGGGCTACATCAATTTTGGCCTAATTTGGCTTTCTTATTTATTTATTTATTTTGTTTTCTCCTTTTATTTCTTTCACTTATTTTGTATTTCATTTTATATTTTCCCGATTTCATAAAAATGCAAAAATTAAAATGAAACCTTATTTCTTTCCAACATTAAAATAACTAATTCCTAATATTGTTTAAAGTCTATTTCGTAACCAATTCAACAATTATCAATAAAATGTAAAAGTGGACTATTTTTTGTTATTTTCTTTATATTTTGTTCTAGAAATAACTTAACCACTAGTTAATCCTAAAATATGAAATCAGATCCTAGATGCAAATGTCATGCATATTTTTTATATTTTTCATATGAATTAAAATGCACAAATAAAAATGCAAACAATTAACAAAATTCACAAAAGTGTAAAATAATGATTTTTTTTGAATTTTTGGGAATAATTCATGTAGAACAAAAATCACGTGCTCACAAAGACTGTTAAAGAAGTTGGCCTTAGGTGTTAAACTTTATGGGAGAGCAGCCATGCACAAGCTTAGAAGAGAAATGAAGAAGAGAAAAGAATAAAGAGAAGAGCAGAGAAGTAATGGAACAATTACTTCTTCCTATTCAATCTTCTGTATTATGTACAATAGTATATTGTATTTATATACACGTGGGTTAACCACATATATACTTAACTACTCTTGTCAATTGTAAATATACTAAAATACCCTTTCTAACTTTAAGTAACTCCTCTTTCCTTAACACTCCCCTTCAAGCTTGGACATTAAGTATTCATGTTACACTCTAGTCAATCCTTTTGGTAAACATTAGCAAGTTGCTCCTTTGTAGCCACATACTCAGTCTTCACCAGCCCACCTTGTATTTTCTCTCTTATAAAATGACAATCAATCTCGATATGTTTGGTACGTTCATGAAATACTGGATTTGCTGCTATCCGAATTGCAGCTTTGCTGTCAGTGTGAATTGTTACAGGAAGAGCCATAGGAATTCCTATATCTTTGAATAGTCCTAGTATCCAAACTATCTCTGCTACAGTTGATGAAACACTCCTATATTCTGATTCTGCTGAGCTCCTAGATATAGTGCTCTGCTTCTTAGACTTCCAGGATATTATTGAATCACCATACATAATAAAAATCCAGTTACTGATTTTCTGGTGAGGGGACATGCTGCCCAGTTAGCATCACAATATGCTGTAACTACATTTTTCTTATTGGTAGACAATAATATGCCTTGTCCAAGCTAATTCTTCACATATCTGACTACTCTTTGTGCTGCCTCCATATGGGATCTTTTGGGTTTCTACATGGATTGGCTGAGTGTCTGAACACTTAAAGCTATGTCTGGTCTTGCGACAGTCAAATAAAGAAGCTTTCCTAATAATCTTTGATACCTGGTGGGATCAGGTAATAGATCATCAGTAGTTGTGTTGTGCAGACCTATATGATCATCATAGTCTTTAGTTGTCAACTTAGTGTTGATTTCAATAGGAGTAGCAACTGGTTTGGCAGCTCCCAACCCAAGTTCAGAGATTAGTTCCAAGCTATATTTCCTTTGGTGCATTAGAATGCCTTGTTGTGACCTAGCAAACTCAATGCCAAGGAAATATTTCAGTTCACCTAAGTCTTTCATTTTAAAAGCTTGCTGTAGGCTGATCTTGACTTCTTCTATCATCATTAGATTAGGTTCAGCAAGTAGCGTATCTTCTACATATACCAAAATAACTATGGTTTGTTCACCTGTCCCTTTGATGAACAATGAGTGATCATGTTGACTCTGTGAGAATCCAAACTTTAGTAGTGCTTCTGAGAGTTTGGCATTCCACTGTCTTGGTTCTTGTTTAAGCCCATACAAGGATTTCAGAAGTCTGCATGCTGGTCTAGTCTCCCCCTGACTCTGAAAGCCTTGAGGAAGAGTCATATAGATTTCATCATGTAGATCTCCTTGAAGAAATGCATTGTACACATCCATTTGATGGATATGTCAATGCTCATAAGCAACCACAAATAAGACTGTCCTAACAGTAACCATCTTGACCACAGGACTAAAGGTTTCCTGATAGTCAATACCCTCTAGTTGGCTATATCCCATTGCTACAAGTCTAGCCTTGAATCTTTCCACCTCTCCTGTGGCTTTATACCTCACCTTATATATCCATTTGCAATCAATTGGTATTTTGTTAGAAGGTAGGGGAACTACTTCCCAAGTTTGATTGGACTCTAATGCACTGATCTTAGCTCACATTGCTTCAACCCATCTAGGATCCTTGAAAGCCTCCTCAAATGTAGTAGGCTCCACTATTGAAGAAAAAGTAGAGAGGTAGCACTGGTACATGAGGAACAAACCATCATATGAATGTTGTTAGCAATAGAATGAGGGACAACCTTGTGACTATACGAGGTAACAAAATCTTTCAGCCAGAGTGGAGCCTGCTTAGTCCTCAAGGATCTTCTCAGCCCAGTAGGATGTTGATCAACTGGAGAAGGTAAAGATGATACCCCTTCAGAAGTTTCCTGGCTTGATGTATCACTTGCATGACTCTGATGAAGAGAATGAGAAGGAAACCCATTTGAGCTGTGAGGTTCATGTGATGTGGAGAAGTAGTCCGCATCATAAGTGGGAGAATCAGTAGGTAGAAATACAAGTGAATGAGGATGACGCTCCTTAAAAGGAAAAATATCCTCTCTAAAGGAAACATCCCTATTGATGAAGAAGCTATTAGTAGAAAGATCCAG
>JASVEL010009239.1:0-158600 GCA_032618575.1 Nicotiana noctiflora | reverse complement strand
GGACATCATCCTTTGATTTCCAATATTTATTTTGTATTTTATTGGCCCTGTAGTTGTGTTCAGTCTTCTTTAGATGCTCGTGACTTGTGACACCGCAGTCGGGTTATGTTAGGTTGTAAATATTCGTTATTTATTTTCAATAAGTTGTATTTACTTACTCATTTATGTTTTAAATAATTCAAAAAGGAGGCGAATTGTGCTGGCCTTGTCTTCACCAGAGGCGCCATCACGACCAGTGTGGGTTTTGGGTCGTGATAAGTTTGTATCAGAGCCTAGGTTACTAGGTCTCACGAGTCATGAGCAAGTTTAGTAGAGTCTCGCGGAGCGGTACAGGGATGCCTATATTTCTCCTCGAGAGGCTGCTGAACCTTTAGGAAAACCTCCCATTCTTGGAATTCTTATCGTACGTACTTGATTCAGCTTGAGATACATCTCTTAAAATTCCTTCCACATGTCCGTATGCACACATGAGCGCTCAATAGTATATGTTCCGTGATGGCTGATGATTCTCTGATCAAGGGGCCAGATGTGATCTTCGTGAGTATGTCGGGCCAGTCTGGAGGACTTGAGCCCGGATTTTTGCCTATGGCTTGAGCGTCGAGGTGCCGATTGCGTGAGCAAGTGATCTAAACTTATATGTATGATATTGTCCCTATTAGCCGGAATGGCGGTTGGATATCCATGTGATGAGTATGTTGGTTCTGTGAGATGCATCTATGTGATCTTAGTTGTGACGAAGGAGCCTGAAGAATGGTAGATGAGCTATTAAGTATTCGACTCCTATTGTGCTTTGATGTGTAGTCCGAATTATGGGTACGTGAAGAATATATTTGTGTCTCCTAGTTATAAAGCAAAGTGCAATACGTGTGGCGGTACAAATTTAGACTCAGGAAGACTAAATTGATTGTGTAATGTATGTGATGGTGTGAGGTGTGATGAAATACTAAACTGAGGTGAAACAGGTGTATTATCTCCAACGGAGTGTCCTTGAGTGGTATAATCTTTATGTGTATGTTAGAAGATCTCGTGTGTTTTTGAAAGGGTACGTATTGCAATTTGAAAATTTGGGTCACCGAAGAGAGTGGACCCAACTAATATGTGGATGAATGCGAGAATTATAAAGGACTACAGTACTAGATGATGGGTATTTTTACATAACTGGCATATGATTTGAGTTTAGTACCACTATGATATCGTGGCATCATTAGAGTAAAAGTATTATGGGCTATTGATTATGTCCTGATATATTGCTTCGAGCCAAGTTGGCGAGGTTGTTGGTGATTAGATGATTGCACGGTTATGAGCTATGTGGGTTCCGTTTTGAGGTATGTTGGCAGATCAGTTTGGGTTGTAGAAATTAAGCCGAGGATGGCATGTGTGAAGGAAAATTATGATAAAGGTTATATAATGCTTCGTAGATGTGTGAAAAATAATAGGATGTCTTGAGCTGTTGTTGGTAAAGAATGCTCAGTGTATAGAGAAGGAATATGCTTGTTTGTATTGAGATGAGGTTGTATCTTGCACTGTCAGAGTGCCAATGAAGCACAAGTGGCTTTCTTAGTTGAGCAGGCTAAATGTAGGTTGAATAGAGTGAATGACACTCGAAAATGGTTCTAATGTGTTCAAGGTTCTACACGTGATAATCAGGTGTTGTAAGGTTGTGTAAGTGGGGTCAGAGACTGTGTTCTCGCCGGAAAGGTCAAGAATTGGGTATTCTATGTTAATTATGGGATTCTATGTATCAGCATCTGGAAAGTAAAAGCAACAAATTCAGAGTCACAGGAAGTTCTTCGGGGTAAAGTACTCCGGAATATGGTATTTCTGGGATCAGTTGAGAGAGTATTCAATGGTCATGGGTCTTAGACAATGTGGTCATATGTGCGAGTCTTGTGTGGTAAGCCTATATTGAGGCATTACAATGCTGCAACAAGGGAGAAATATCAAGTGTATATAGATGGAATAGCTTGATAGTAGATCAGATCAGTCTGGTAAGGATATGATTAATTCCTCATATGTGTTTGAGCTAATGAGCTTTTACCGGTATTGTGCAGCAAGGCTCTTGAGTTCTGAAAGCTTGCTTAGCTTGGTTTGGGTAGAAGGATTCACTCCTGGTAGTTTAGTTGGTGCAATGGAATTGGGAGAGATAGTTCTTGATGAGTTTTACCGTGGTTTAGAGATGTATATATTGCCTATGGGCATGCGAGGCATGGAATGTATAGTTATTTCTCTTCTAGATAGGATTGATTGAGAGTTCTTGACTAGATGAATGCATAGATGTTTGTGGTTAGGAAAAGGGAGATGGAGTTTGCATGTTGTCCTAGTGTGGTATGGTATATGCAATATATTGTGGAGGATTGGGTTTTGTGTGTGTAAGGTTACGGTTCAGTTCATAATGGAAAATCACTAGATTCTTAAGTAGCAAGGGCAGTTGTAGGTGATTAAAGAATCGACCCTCAGATAATTAAGGAAAATGGTATTGCTAATCTTAGTGATTTGATAGCGGTATATGTTTCAAAAAAGGGGCAATGTGATGTAAACTGATAATACTTCGGCAATATTGCGGCATTTTCTGAATTGGATCAACTGCTGTTATCTGAGTTTGTTGATGGCACAGGGGAATTCTAGAATATCTTTCGTGGAATGATTTGGGTATTTGAGGTATAATATGTATTCATATTGTTGAATTTGGGATCAGGTACATTGAATTGTGTGCTATATGGAGTTGGATACTGGGAGTTCTCAGTTACAGACTATGTAGTGGTTGTGGATCGTCTGTATCAGCACCGTTGAGCGGCTATTGGGATTTGGAGGCCCGAGTGGACCTTTCTTTTCTTGGTACATCAGATTTCGGATATGATATTGAGGTGTAGACTAGTGGTCTCAGTGTTGGAATATTTTAAACTATTTTTTTATGGGCTATGCCAAGAAAATGCCATAGGTTGCGTGGTGAGGTGCATCAGATAATGTTCTAGCAGAGTGGTTTGTATTACCAAGACCAGTGGATTGTTGGGAAGGATTGCTTTTCTTAATTGGGCCTACGTGGCGGATGTCAGTGTAGAGGTTTCTACCATTGATTTAGTTCCGATATTGAGGGACTTTTCGGATGCGTTTCTTGTGGTCGGGCATGTCACCGTGCGACCTTGTGGATTTCAGTATTGATTTGGTGCTAGGCACCGTATCGTACGACCCCGACAGGAGTTATAGTAGTGGAAGGAGAAGCTTCTGGCTTTTGGGTAATGAGTTTGTTGGTAAGCTGATTGGATACGTGTTTAGCATGAGTTGGCTTGGTTGTCCCCGAATTGTATTGATGAAGGATAGGTTGATACGATCAGTATTGAACCTGCTAGTGTTCTGGGGAGACCTATGAGTTGTTTTTTCTGTGCTGTGAGACATTATGATTTGTTTGTTATGGGCACATGTGGTGTAGTTCTATTAGGGATTCATAGTGGAAGTCGAGCAGCAAGAGTAATTGAGTGTTCCTCGGTAAATGGAGTGTTGGTTATGGCCTATCGAGTTGTGTGTCGTATGTTATTTGTTTCACCATGGGTGAAATGGATCGCTTTTGTTTTAGACATCAAATTGTGTGTGGTTGTCTATTTTGAGCAAAATGACTTAAGGTGTTTCATGTGTACCAGTGTTTGGATAGGATTGCGTGTGTAGCGCGCTACGTGGAGATATGACCCTTAGAGGTAGATTTAGGTACTGATGCGAGACGAAGTCTCCACCTTGTATTGTGATGGCACTGATGAGCTTGAGGTATACCTCTTTTGTTTGAGTCATTTTTCTTGATTTGAGTATGTTCAGACCATTTCTTGTTGGTGTGTGTATTATGCAAGTTGTGGCTTCGGCCTGTATTAAGGTGTCATATCACCAGAGTGGTGTGTTGGGCTTGAGGTAGTGATTGGAGTCATTAATGAATACAAACAGATTTGATTTCAGCTTGTTAGAAGAATAATATCGCGGGTTGGCCCGGAAATCTCCTGTAATACTAGTCAAAGGGAAGGGGTTTCATGAATAGTTGATCTAAGGAATGGTTACGGTTATCGCGTGTTTCACTTATTGTTGGTAGTATATGAAAGTGAAGACTTTAGCTAATAAAGGGTTTTCTATCATTATTTTGTTATTGTGGGCAACTGCTGTGAATATAGTCTATCGTTTTGAGTGTTTGGATTATGTGGTATATCATATGGTCCCACCTGAGGTTGCAGGAATGGGTTATTATAGCTAGTTCGGGTTTATTCTGAATATAGACGTGAGGTTCTGATCGTGAGTATGACTTTGGAAAGTGCAATGTAGTTCTACCGTTTATGGGCTAAATGGACTGTGAAATTTCGGTTATGTTCTGTGATTGGACCTATGCGAGATCGGGTGACGTGGTATCACCCCAGGGTATATACTTGGTAAGGTCATTCAGCTATTGGGTTGCTTCAAGTACAACTCTGGGTACGCTCGAGGACTAGTGTTGGTTTAAGTTGGCGAGGATGTGACGACCCGACCCATCATCTCATGTGTTACTACTATATTTCCCCCTTTTTGTGCTTCTTCTTGTTTTGTTATCGGTATGTAGTGTGTTAGAGTTAATTTGGATAGTTTTGATAAGGAATGAGACATTTAGTCTCTTTAAGGAAGGCTTAAGTTGGAAAAGTCAACCGAATGTTAACTTATGAGTTATAGGGCTCAGATGTGATTTCCGGTGATTCAGTTAGCTTGAGGGGGTGATTTTGTCTTAGGAGTGCGATCAGAATTGATTTTGGAGGTCCGATGTAGAATTAAGCTTGATTTGGCGAAGTTATTATTTTGGCAAATTCCAGTTGATAGGTGAAATTTTGATTCAAGGATCGGAATGGAATTTTGAGAGCTTTTGTAGCTTCGATATGTGATTTGTGATGTGTGTACAAAATTTTAGGTCATTCAGACGTCGTTTGGTTGGTTTTTTGATCGACTGCGTATTTCAGAAGTTTTTAAAGAACTTAGGCTTGAATCTGATGTCAATTGATAATTTTAGTGTTGTTTGATGTGTTTTGACGGTTGGAACAAGTTCGTATGATGTTTTGGGATACATTGGTGCCTTTGGTTGAGCTCTCGGGGGCCTCGGGGTGATTACGGTGGTCAATCGGACCATTTATGGACTTGAAGTGTTGCAGGTTTTTCAGCTGTGGTGTTGCAGGGCATTTGTGCTTCGCGATCGCGGGTGTGGTTTCGCGATCGCGTAGAAGCTTTTTGGGAGGCAGGAAATTTAGCCTATGTGTTAGCATCAGTGGCCACGTGATCGCGTTGGGGAAGTTGGACAGCCATCGCGTTCGCGTGTGAGAGGATAGCGGTCGAGTAGTAGTATTTATTGGTAGTGCATTGCTTTTGCAGAGCTTAAGTCGCGATCGCATTGAGTTATTCTGAGGAAGCTGGATTTTTATGTTACGCGATCGCCGGGCCTTGGTGCTATTGCGTAGAAGGAAATGCTGGAGCTGGGAAGTGAGTTTATAAACATTTCATCAGCGATTTTGGGTAATGTTTTCTCCATTGTTGGACCTTTTGAGAGCTTTTTGAAGGAAAATGAAGAGCGATTCAAGGAGAATCGATTGGAGGTAAGATTTTTGAACCTAAAACACGATTATATTATGATATTGTTCAAGAAATTCATCGAAATTAAGTCTAAAACTTATGAACTAGGGCTTGAGTTTTTGATATTTTTAATTGGAATTTGATAGGTCATTTGAGCTCAGATTTGGGAGTTCTTGGTATGTATAGACTTGTTGCAAGATGAGGAATCTAGTAATGTGAGTTTTGTAATTTTTCGAGAAGTGGGCCCCGGGCTAGGGTTTTGCTAGTATCGAGATATTTTCTATATTTTGACTATTTTCAATTGGGTAGTGTCCCATTTGCATATTGTGTTGTATTCACTCTGATTTTGGATAGATTCGACGCGCGTGGAGGCCGATTCGAGGGGAAAAAGTGTCGCGAGCTAGAAATTACACTGGTTCAAGGAGATTAATACTTGTAAATGATATCCTCAGGGTTTGAAACCCAGGATTTGCACATCATAGTGTTGTATTGAGGTGACTTGCATGTCAGATATAAGCGTGGGGTAGAGCACCATTGGGGATCGTGACTTGGTCTGTCCCGGTTGTTGATTTTACCAAGTATTTGACTAGAAATAATTGGTTATCACTGTTGTTTGGGCTGATTGCCATGTTTGGGCTTCATTCCAACTATGTAAATCCTTCTAGGATTGATATAAGTGCTTTTGCATATTATTTAATCTCGGTACAGGGTTTTAATACTGTTTTGCAAATTCAGCCATTTTTCATGATATGAAAACTTAAATGATATCTTACTGATGTTTTGAGCTTACAACTGCTATTTTATCACTACCCAAGTGGCTTATTTGCATTTCTAGACTGAGCGTTGATCGAGCTGCGTGCCGCAGCAGTGTTATAATGATTTCAAGATATATGGATGGATCGGGCTGCACGCCCCAATAGTTTTATATTGATATTGCGCTTTGGCTGTAGGAGCTCCTCCGGAGTCTGGACCCCCACAGTGCGCACGGGTACCCAAATGGATCGGGCTCCACGCCGCAACGGTCATATGTGTTGCATTGCATTCATGTATTGGTTCCGATTTATACTACGTGCCATGACATTCAGTACTCTTATTTCATTGGCATCCATTCTACTTCTTGCATTGTTGACCATATACCTTGGTATTATTTGTTGGTGGAGTGTCGTGCCCGAGGGGCTGACTTATGTGCTGACTATTTGTTTTCGCATTCATCTGCTTAACTATTGGAAACAATATTTTCAAAAGAGGTTTTAACTAAGCCCATAAATTTTCTAAAGGATTTTCTTTACGGTGTTTACGGTTTTCTCAAAAAGTTGTACTGTCTTATATAGCATGATGGAGTGCTCTTACGTTATTTCTTGCCGCTCAGTTATTATTTAACTTTTATTTCTCACTGAGGTGGATTACTCACTTTAATCCCTGCACCTCACATGCAGTTCCATGTATTGTTCACCCGATAGCGGGTTATTCGCCTATTGAATGCATTATTATTGTAGTTGAGCAAGGTGATCGCCAGTGTTCGTGACACCGAACTTTGTCTTTTGATTTATAAATTTTATTTTGTATTTTGTTGGCCATGTAGTTGTGTTCAGGCTTCTTTAGATGCTCGTGACTTGTGACACCCGGGTCGGGTTATGTTGGGTTGTAAATATTCGTTAATTATTATCAATAAGTTGTATTTACTTACTCATTTATGTTTTAAATAATTAAAAATGAGGCGAATTGGGTTAGTTGGCTGGCCTTGTCTTCACGGAAGGCGCCATCACGACCGGTGTAGGTTTTGGGTCGTGACAATATGTTAATTATTCGTGCTCAGTATAGCTGTCAGTGTGTATGTTGAACTAAGGATAATATGCAAAAGGCTGAACAAGACAGGAGGCTAATTCAATTTCTTATGGGACTAAATGAAGTATATATAGTAGTGAGGGAAGTATACTGATGGTGAAACCCCTACCTGGCATAGCACAAACATTCTCTATTAGGAGGAAAGTAGAGAGAAGTCATGTCCCAGAATCAAGTTGTGATCGACTCTAGTTCTCTTAATGTAAACACCTCAAGTGTGAACCCTTTTAGGAAAAATTACAATCAAAACTCTGCTAGAACTTGTGGCTTCAGAGGAAGCTGTAATCCTAACAGACCTACGCCCTTTTGTGAGACTTACAAGAGTCCGGGACACACCAAAGACAAATGTTTCAAACATCATAGGTATCCACAAGGCATGAATATGTTCAATAAGAATCCACAGACCTTTAACAAAAGAAAAGCAAATGCTACAAATGCATTTGGAGGACCAGGTGAAACAGTGAATGCTGGAGAACAAGAAGAATGCAAGAGCGAGGACGGAATTTGCACAATTTAACTAAGGGGTAGTATGGACAATTGCTGAGTCTACTGGAGAACTTCCAACGCAGAAATGCAGGGGGAAATTTTAACTTGGCTTGTGGTGCTGTTAGTTTTGCATATACTGTGACTTTTTCAAGTCTGTTGACACAGTGATTACTCATATGATTTTTTCGAACCAAATACTAACTCACGGATCCTAGACTCCGGTACAACAAACCACATGACCTTCAAAAGGTCTTTATTAACTAATGCCAAACCTTAGTTTATCCCTTCCGAGTGACTTTGCGAAATAGGATATATGGTGGAGGTGGCCTTTATTGGGGATGTAGTTCTTTGTCCTAAATTCACTCTAAGAAAGGTCCTTTTTGTGCCAAGTTTAAAAAATACCCTAATGTTTGTTTATTCTTTAACAATTCTTCTTGACTGAACAGTTGCATTTACCAAACTTGCTTACTTCATTCTGCAGGCCATTTCAGTGAAGAGGCCTCTGGTAATTTAAAACGTAATCGACGGTTTTGTACTTTCTGTTTTCAAAGTCTATATCTAGCAGTACTTGTGATTCTATGTCTTGCCCTCCTACTTCACATAACACACATGTAAATAGAGAACCTTTACATTCCCAAACTGTTGTACATAGTTCATGATTGAATAAAAAAAGTGACCATTATGTGCTAAATATTTTATTAATGGTGTTGATACTATTGATTTCTTGTAGCTTGGGGTGTTCATGATTCGGTTTGGATCAGTTTTTTCTAAAAAAAACCAAACCAAGTAAGTCGATTTTTAAATATTAGAATCAAACAAAATCAATTAAGTTGGTGTTTTCTCAATTCAGTTTATGTTGGGTTTTGTCGGTTTTTCGATTTTTTCGGTTATTTGTCATTTTTTTTCTTAAATATGTCTACATACACTACCAAACATATTCTGGCGAACACATTTTCAACATAATATTATCAAATAAATTGCCTTTTGAGAAATTTATTATTTATTAAAATATATCGATGATAATTCAATCATATAGTGATGAATAATTTAAGGACTCAACTAAAAATATATTTATTTAACATGAAATAGATTCTTATACTTACCAAAAGAAAACTACCAATCAAACTAGAATATAAAGGTAAAGAACTGTACTAAAAGTGCAAACGATTAATATTCACCACAAAATTTCAAAACTTTGTATAAACATATACATATACATATATATGTTTTATAGTGGGTTTTTTCGGATTTTTTATCAAAATCAAATCAAATTTGATCACTTTTTAAAATTCAAAACCAAATCCAAACCAAACCAAAAAGTATTAATATTTTTGGCCGGTTTGATTTGATTTTCAGTTTGGTTCGATTTTGTCGGATTTTTATGAACACCCCTACTTGTGGAACAATCGATTAGAACATGTACTTTTTGTAAATATGATAGGTATCTATACCATACCAGTTAAGTTTGATCCAAAACAACCTTTCCTATGTCCTATATGCGCCATGGCTAGACAAATAAGATTGCCCTTTACACTGAGAAGCTCAACTCTCAACCAAAGTCTTTGAGTTGTTATATATTTATTTGTGGGGACCTTATCATGTAATCATGATGGTAATAGATACTTCATGACTCTTGTAGATGACAATAGCAGATCTACCTGGACACATCTTCTGGGAAGCAAGAGTAATGTTCTATATGTGATCAAAGCCTTTTTTACCATAGTTCCAAACCAGTTTGGAACCTCAATAAAGTTTACAGAGACTTATAATGGACTGGAATTCACCAGCCAAAAAGAATTATCCACCAAAACACATGCCCTTACACACCCCAATAAAATGGGGTGGTAGAAAGAAAATATAAATACGTACTTGAAACAGCTAGGGCATTGATTTTTCAGTCGAAATTTCCCCTAAAATATTAGGGAAAGTGTATACTCACCTCTACATACCTAATAAATAGATTACCCTTATCCTTCATAAAAAAACAAATGCCCTTATGAACTTCTATATACAAAAAGAAGCGTAACTATTCTCATCTCATAAGTTTTGGTTGCTTATGTTTCACCACTACACTTAAAACTACAAAGGCAAGTTTGAACAAAGAGTCACTCCTCATATTTTTGTGGGATATCCTTGTGGTCAAAAGGTTATAAAGTCTTAAGCTTGGTCACAAAGAAGATACATGTGTCAAGAGATGTAGTTTTTCATGAGAATGTCTTCCCTTTTCACTTGTCATTCAACTTCAACAATATGTCCTCCCATGGGAAGTTTCCGTCTGCACAAGAGGGACTCTCTGATACATCAGTTTTTCCTTTTGAGTCTGATTTTCCTCATGAGTCATCAAATCACTCTATTACAGTGTCACCTGAATCTCACCATGATGCAATGTCACGTGGACATTCACATAACCATGAGTAATAATCACCCATATCCATGCACTAAAGTGACAACCTAGTAACGGAATCAGCTCCACAGTCAAGACCAACTCTATATTCCTGATCTTACTAATTCTTCTAAGCACTAGATTTATAACCAGTGTAGACTTGCTAGACCACACAAAACACCTACTTATCTGAAGGACTATGTGTATTCAATCTCAAATCTCCAACCATGTCCATCTACCCAAAGTCAAGAAACAAAATCTACATCATTCACTGCCCTTTGTTTGCAAACAAACAACATTTTTCTTTTCATGCATTGATTCCAGAAAGTCAGCAGATGGTAAGAACCATTTCACATAAGTGTGATCCTTGTTCATATGAAGAAGCAGTCACCAATCCTTCCTAGCAAGTAATAATGAATCAAGAATACCATGATTTGTACACAAATAATATATGGGACTTGGTACCTCTTCCGAATGGAAACAGGGCTATAAGATGCAAGTGGGTGTATAAATCAAGCACAAGGCAGATAGAAGCATTGAGAGACTCAAATCCAGGATGTTTGTCAAAGCATATATTTAACGAGCTGAAATAGACTATACAAAGACCTTTTCAACAGTGGTAAAGATTACCACTATAAGGGCTCTGGTAGGGACACCATTTAAGAAGGGTAGGAAAATGTTCCAACTGAATGTGAATAATATTTTTCTTCATGGAGACTTACATGAACAAGTATATATAGAAGTATCATATAATTTAGTTATAGAAATACCAGGCGTTGTGTGCAAACTGAACAAATATTTATATGGCTTGAAGCGGGAAAGCAAACAATGGTATGAAAAACTTGCAAAAGCAATGTGTTCCAAGGGATATATTCACACATTGCTGGACTATTCCTTATTTCATAAGAAGAAGGACAACACAATGGTATTTGCGGTAGTATATGTAGATGATGTTATACTTGCATGAAATCACTTTGATGAGATCAACTATCTATTCTTTGACCAGACCGTCAAGATCAAATACTTGGGGATTTTGTATTACTTATTAGGGCTGGAAGTGTTATATAAAGACAATCGGGTGTTGATTTCTTAGATAAAGTTCACTATGGACTTACTAATAAAGTATTACTGCTTGCAACAACCTCCGGTATCCTCTCTCTTGATCCTTCACTCGAGTTAAAAGCTAATGAAGGTATTCCATTGAAGGATATCACTTAATACCAAAAACTAGTTGGAAGCTGAACTTTCTCACCAACACCAGGCTTGGTATAGCCTTCAATGTACAACATCTTAGCCAATACATGGAGAATCCCAGGGATAATCACTTAAATGTTGCATATCATGTGTTAAGGTACTTAAAAGGTGATACAAACTTGGGGATATTCCTCTCTGACATCACAGATTATAAGATCAATGCCTTTTGTGATTCAGACCAGGCTGCTTGCCCAGAGTCAAGAAAATCTGTTAGTGGATACTTAATATTACTTGATGGCTGCCAAGTTATCTAGAAGTCAAAGAAATAGTCCACCATAGCTTTGTCCTCAACTAAAGCAGAGTACAGGTCAACTAGAGCAGTGGTTAGTGAACTTTTGTGTGATTAGTCATGTTGTTTCAATAATTAGCAGTTCCATTATCTCGCCTAATTCCAGTCATTTGTGATAGTCAGGCAGCCCTACACACAGCCAAGAATCCAGAACGCACCAAACATATAGAAGTTGACTGTCATTTTGGCCAGACAAGCTTCAGGAAGGACTTATTTCATTAAACTATATTCCTACATCTGAACAATTAGCTGATATATTTACCAAGACTCTCACATGGATCAAGCATTCCACCTTACTTGAAAGTTAGGTATGAGTTCCTCACCTCCAACTTGAGGGGGTGGGTGTGGGGAGTTTTGAGAAATGTACATATACATACTGCAGTACAATGTATCTCTAATTATTTCAACAACAACAACAACAACTACCCAGTATGTTCCCACAAAGTGGGGTCTGGGGAGGGTAATACGTACACAGGCCTTACCCCTACCCGAAAGGGTAGAGAGGCTGTTTCCGGCCGACCCTCGGCTCAGAAAAGGAGAGAGAAAATCAACAAACAAAACACAACAAAACAAAACAATGTTAGTAAATCCGGAATAAATCAAATAAGTAATTATCTAAACATAAAACCAAAAGTAGAATGACATGCAATAATACCAATCGGTTACTACCATAAGAGGCACAATACAATACATTAATTAACTATAGAGGTCGCTACCAAACCCCACTCAGCCCCTAACAGAAGTACTAAGAATTCTAGAAGGCCCTACCCTACAACCCTAATACTAGACCTCCAAACTTTCCTATCAAGAGTCATGTCCTCGGAAATCCCCATTCTAGCCATATCCTGCCTAATCACCTCACCCCAATACCTCTTAGGCCTCCCTCTGCCTCGACTCGCGCCAACCACCGCCAGTCGCTCACAACTCCTCACCGGTGCATCAGGGCTTCTCCTCCGCACATGCCCAAACCACCCGAGTCTCGCTTCTCGCATCTTCTCATCCACTGGGGCCACCCCCACCTTCTCCCGAATAACTTCATTCTTAATCTTATCTAATCCGGTGAGCCCGCACATCCACCTGAGCATCCTCATCTCCGCAACTCTCATTCTCTGGACATGAGAGTTCTTCACAGGCCAGCACTCCACCCCATACAACATGGCAGGTCTAACCACCGCTCTATAAAACTTCCCCTTGAGTTTCTGTGGAACTTTCTTGTCACACAAGACTCCTGATGCGAGCCTCCACTTCAACCACCCCGCTCCTATACGGTGAGTGACATCCCCGTCAATCTCTCCGTCCCCTTGAATCACTGATCCAAGATATCCGAAACTGTCCCTCTTGGCTATGACCTGAGATCCCAGCTTCACGTCCCAGCCTACTTCGCTCGACTCGGCGCTAAACTTGCACTCTAGATATTCTGTCTTAGACCTGCTTAGTTTAAAACCCTTAGACTCGAGGGTCCGTCTCCAGACCTCCAACCTCGCATTAACACCAGCCCTCGTCTCGTCTATCAAGACTATGTCGTCAGCAAAGAGCATACACCATGGCACATCCCCTCGAATATGGCGAGTTAGAGCATCCATTACCAAGGCAAATAAGAGAGGGCTTAACGCAGATCCTTGATGTAGCCCCATAACCACCGGAAAATGGTCCGAGTCGCCACCCACCGTCCTAACCCTAGTCTTGGCTCCTACATACATGTCTTTGATCACTCTGATGTAGGCTTCTGGCACGCTCTTCGCCTCCAAGCATCTCCACAGGACCTCTCTAGGGACCTTATCGTGCGCCTTCTCCAAGTCGATAAACACCATATGCAGGTCCTTCCTCTTATCCCTGAACAGTTCCACCACCCTCCTCACAAGGTGGATAGCTTCTGTAGTAGAGCGACCCGGCATGAAACCAAACTGGTTCACGGATATAGATGACATCTCCCTCACCCTCGCCTTGATCACCCTCTCCCAGAACTTCATGGTGTGACTTATTAATTTGATACCCCTATAGTTGTTGCAACACTAGATATCCCCTTTGTTTTTGTACAAGGGAACCACTGTACTCCATCTCCACTCCTCCGGCATCCTCTTGGTCCTAAAGATCACATTGAACAACCTGGACAACCACTCCACTCCCGACCTACCCATGCATTTCCAAAACTCCACCGGAATTTCGTCTGGCCCAGTCGCTCGACCCCTACTCATCCTACGCAACGCCCTCAAGACCTCCTCCTCCTTAATGCGCCTGCAGTGCCCGAGGTCTCTAGGACACTCTGAATGCCCCAGCTCCCCTAGCTCTAAGACTCGATCTCCCTCTTCGTTAAGCAGGTCTCGAAAGTATTCCTGCCATCTCCGCTTGACTTGCGACTCCCCCGTCAGAACCCTACCATCCTCGTCCTTGATGCACCTAACTTGGTCTAGATCCCGCGCCTTCCTCTCCCTCACCTTAGCCAACCGGAATAACTTTCTGTCCCCGCCTTTCTCCCCCAGTTCCTCGTAGATGCGCCCAAACGCTGCATTTTTAGCTTCCGTGACCGCCGGTTTCGCTTCCTTCCTCGCCACCTTGTAGTTCTCCTTGTTCGCTCTCCTTTCTTCTTCGCTTGAGCTCCCTGACAACTTAGCAAACGCCGCCTTCTTCGCCTCCACTTTTCCTTGGACTACCTCATTCCACCACCAGTCACCTTGGTGCCTGCCTGAATAGCCCTTGGCTACCCCAAGCACATCCCGCGCAGCCTCCCTAACCAGGTTCGCCGTCACTGACCACATTGCGTCCGCTTCCCCAGAGCTACTCCAAGCTCCCCCATCAACTAGCTTCCTCTCCAGCTCCCGGGCTTTCTCCTTAGTCAAAGTTCCCCATCTAATCCGCGGTCGGCCCCGAGAACCCCTCCTCTTCCTCTTCACCCAGAGACCTACATCCATCACTAGGAGTCTATGAAGGGTTGAAAGGGACTCTCCCGGAATAACCTTGCAATCCTTGCACAACCCTCTATCGCTCCTTCTGAGGAGGAGGTAATCAATCTGAGTCCTCGCCATGGAACTTTTGAAAGTAACCAAATGCTCCTCCCTCTTCTGAAATGACGAGTTCGCGATCAAAAGCTCCGAAGCCCTAGCGAAATCAAGCAGCGAAGTGCCCCCTCCGTTCCTAACCCCAAAGCCAAAGCCGCCATGCACCTCACCGTAACCACCGCCATGACTCAGAACCTACAACGTCTAAATTCTGGATCTGTCATAGTTTAACTTTCCTTGAACACTAAAGATACTGTTATCTTAGACAAAGAAACATTAATCATCCTAGCAGAGCAACTGAAACAAATTGAACTGTCAATAACCAGTTTAATAGACATTAACCTATCATCCACTCGCCTAACCTCAACCACGGACTCCCTAAGATTCCTATCTACCAAGATACCTACTCCATTCTTACCCCTCTCGACCCTAGAGTACCACAACTTAAACTCATCTGCATCCCTCGCCTTCGTCCCTTTCCACCTAGTTTCTTGCACACATGCTATGTTGACCCTCCTCTTCTGGAGAATCTTTGCCAACTCAATGGACTTACCCGTTAGTGTGCCTACGTTCCACGACCCGATCCTCAATCTCTGAGCGTCCTTTAACCTCTCCCCACCCAAACCTCCCGCCCTACCCACAGGACCGCTCCCTGCCCCCCTGCTCACCTCCACCCCCACCCCCGAGGACATGACCTTACAGTACCATCCTCCGCCGCGGCCACTATCCCTCCAACAGACTACGGTAAAAGAGACGAACTTTAATAGAATTACGCAAAAGGATGCTTGCTAGCTAACGATAGAGTAAACCACACACAAGATGCTAGTTAAAATACGTAAAAGGACGTACAGAATAAACAAGAGATCGGGAGGTACCAACTCCGGGTGGAAAAACCTGAAAGTAAGCTTTGATGCGCCCGGGTCAACTGCCGCCAAACCTACTCGTTTTGGGCGATGTAGCTTTGCTCCTCGCTTCCAAATGCCAAAAGCTCGCCTCGTCCGCCGCCTCTAGTACCTGCAAATCACACTCAAAAAAAGGGGAAAGGGGTGGGGGTGGGGGGACAAGAGAGAGAGAAGATAATTTCTGAAAAAGATATTTGGTGACCCTAGCCGCAATGCACACGAGGGAGGGATTTGCCTTCAAATTTCAGGAAATTGCTATCTCTAATTATTTCATGAGGTAGTTAAAGTAGTTAATATTGGTTAGGAGTAGTTAGTGGTTAGTGTGCGAGTTGGATTTCTCCTTCCTCTGTTCTTCCATTTGCTTATGAATAGACATTATATTGACACGTAGAGTTAGTGAATTCAATTGCAGAAATGAAGCAATTAACAATTGTTTCCGGAATGTTCTCTCTTAGCTCCATATCTCTCGCATGAGCAAGGGCTGATTTCAATGGTTTTCTCCCGGTTTTGATAATTATGTACCAAAAAATGTTTGCTACAATTGAGGAGGTGGGAGGGGGAGGGAGTTCCAGCGATAGAGCTGCCGATTCAATCGTTTGTTTAATTTATACAACGTTATCTTGTATACTAGAAAAAATAAGTCCAAAATATTACGTTGGACTAGGGGTGGCAATTTGAGCCCAAACCCATCTAACCCGCCCAACTAGCCCAGATATTAATGGGTTGGGCTACAACCATTTTAGCTTATGGGTCAATTTGGGTTGAGCTCAAGTTAACCCATTATTTTTTATAGCCCATTCTGACCCATTTAACAGCCCAAATATAACCTATGAAACTCAACCAAAACAAAGTATCTCAACCTAACTTATTTAGAAATTTACTTAGTTGCTCCAATTTTTGTATTTTTTGTATTTTTAGTTTTCTGTTCTTTTGTTTTTCTAAGCCACTCACTCATCCATCCCACCACATCCCACCCAACCCCCTACACTCTCACCCCGCGCAAATCCCCTATAAAAGATAAATTTTTTGTTGTATTTTTAATTTTTAATTATTTTATTTTCTACATCACCCATCCTACCCATACCCTCCCCCCAATACCCCTACCCCCAACCTACCCTCGGTGCAAACCCCTTAAATTTTTTTTACTTTTTATTTTTATTTTTATTTTTAGATTATTATTTTTTGTTTTTCAGTTTTTCTGCCATCCGACCCAACCCCACCATAACCCCCATCTAACCCCCCTCCCCCGCACGAACCCCCTAAAAAATTTATTTTTAAATTTTATTTTTAAATTTCTATTTTTTGTTTTTCAATTTTTCTGCCACCCCACCGCACCACACCCACCCCATCCTATCAATACCCCCTCCACCCACAAACACATCTTACCCCACGGTGCCAAACCCCTAAAAAAAATTTATTTTTTATTTTTGTTTTTTAGTTTTTCTACCACCCCACCATACCCCCTATCCCTACCCCTACCCCTCCCCCGCCACACAAAATCCCTAAAAAATCATTTTTTGTTGTATGTATTATTTTTATTATTTTATTTTTCTACACCTTCAACGCCTACCCCTCCCATGCCCCCCTCCCCCTCACCCCCACCTCGGGCGCAAACCCCCTAAAAAAATTTGTATGCAAGATGAGCATGATTTTAAAATATGGGTCATGTTGGGCGGTTTGGGTTATAACCCATTGTTTAACTCATCTTGACCTAGTCCATCTTAACCCAAATTCACTTTGGCTGGGTTGGGCAATGACTCATTTATTGACTAACCCATATTGACCCGCACAAATTCAGTCCAACCCGCCCATTTAATTTGCCACCCCTACGTTGGACTAGTGAATAATCTCAACTTAGAAAGTTTGCTATTTTCTACCATCTTTTTAAACTGTAGTTATAATTTAATCAAAGGTTTCTACTCGAAAAAAAAAATCTGCCATATTATTTAAGCGGGGCTTATAAGTATCTTGCATAAAAGAGGGAAATAATATGAAAGAAGTCATATTTTGCGGCTCCGATGATATTTCTGGGGCCTCCTCAAGACCATGTGTTGACTGCTCCACTGTATGATTTTTGTTGTTCGGTTCGTTAAGTGGGTCTGCAAACAGTGACTGAAACATATGGATGAAGCATAATATTCACTCAAAATACTAACGTAATCATTTGGCACGTAAACGCATGGAGTATTTAAACATAGATTTTTCTTTTTTACATTTTTTTAAAAATTAATTATTAAAATATCATCTGTTTATGAAATTTGATCAATTTTTTTATAAAAAACTTAAGAAAAATCATTATGTTCCAAGTCAGTTTTGGGTGAAAATCTTTTCTTCCACTGTAAAACTTTAACCTTTTTTCATGTAAATTATATGTCCAAATACAAATTTAATTTTTTAAAATTATTTTTCAATAAAACTTAATTTTGCTTAAATATTTAATTAAATCTATGTTCGAATGTTAGCTAAAATTCTTACTCCCTCTTTCCCAATTAATGTGACATCATTTAAATTTTGCTGTCTTTTTACTATCTTTTAAATATTTTGAATTGCTAATGATTTATGGTAATTTACGTAGTTTTCATAAACTGTTTTAAAAAAAATAATTTAAAGATTTTATGTTTAAATACGCAATCAAAATAAAAAGTGTTACTCTCCAAACTCAAATAGTCGTAAATAAATTAGGACAGAGAAAATATTGTTATCCTTCTATTGTTTAACTTAAAAGAATTATTTCCGAATAATCACTAATAGCAAGGTGGAGTGTTCAGACCTAAGGGCGTGTTAGTATACCAATTGTCACTCTCTCTGATTCTACTGAATGGTCCAATGATTTTCCTCTTTAATTTGTATTTCGTGTTGGGAAAAAAATTCAACGAGAGAGTCGCAGGAATAGGAAAAACAGGTTTTATTTTGATAGTGTTTGTCATTAAATAAAGTATGTGTGCGTGAACTATTATGTTTTTGTTGAGTGTATGACCGAGTTTTTCTTGATTTATACAGCCAAACAGAATTGAATTTCACATAATAAATTTTGAGTTTTTTTTTTTTTTAAATTTGGAAAAAGAGACGAAGGTTAAGGCAAGTTTGACGTGAAAACGTTTTGGAAGTGCAATACATGTACATTATTTAATTAGTTTGCCATTTTAAATATTTACAGTATTAAACATTTACAGCTATTAATAAAAAACAGTGTATAATGTATTCTAAGAAATTAGTCAATTGATTTCTTTCTTTTCCATTAATTTCTCTCCATTTGGTCATGTGGTATAGTTTTCCGTGTAATTTCACTAGCACCACAAGTGGGTCTATTTATTAAGAAATATCGAGTCGAAAGGTGCTGTTCATTGTACTGGCCTGAAAAAAACCCAAAAAAAGAAAAGAAAAAAAGAAACAGAAAAAGGCGTTGACGAAGGATAATTGATTTTCCATTTGAGAAAGACCTCATTCGTAGAGAAGGCCCCATTTTGTAATGTGTTACACGTTCTCCTCCCTTTCTATAAATAGACTCAGGTGTCTAGGAAAGAGGTACGTACAGTTTTTGCACTTACTTATAACTCTGTGTGTGTGTGTGTGTGTAATTCCTGGAGAGAAGAGAGTGAGAGATGGTGAGAACACCTAGCTACGACCAAAATGGAAAGAAGAAGGGGACTTGGACTCCTGAAGAAGACAGGAAGTTAGCAGCATATGTTACTAAATATGGCTGCTGGAACTGGCGTCAACTTCCAAAATATGCTGGTGAGAATTACATTGGTTCATTTTAATGGTTAATTTGAGAATATATTTTCTTTCACCTATATTAACTCATTATTGTTTCTCATACGTAAAGGTCTAGCAAGGTGTGGAAAGAGCTGCAGACTTCGATGGATGAATTACTTAAGACCTAATATTAAAAGAGGAAATTACACCAAAGAAGAAGACGACATCATCTTGAAGTTGCATGCTCAACTTGGAAATAGGTATTAAAAATTCCTCTTAATTCCATGCCTCCAATTTTACTAGCTAATTAACACATGTCAATGCCAGCCGAGTGAGCTAGCTACCTGCGCAATTGAACAAATTAATCATATTTACTGTCAAACATCTTTATAATGTTCCGATATTTTTTGCAATTATAATAAAGTATTGTTATATACTAACATATATATATATATGTTATAACATATAACATATTAAATTAGTTCCAAAGGTAACGTGTTTGTTATATTGAAGTGCTGTTATAAAGAATGTTAGAGGCTTGATTGTAGTTCCTGATTGTCGTTCCTTGCATGCAGATGGTCGACAATTGCTGGACACTTGCCTGGAAGATCAGACAATGAGATAAAAAATCATTGGCACACATCTCTTAAGAAGCGCGCTAATTATTATGCGTCAAAATCAAGGGATAGTGAAAGTAAGAGTACCAAACAGACCAGCTGTACAAGAAGAAAGAGTGTGGAAAATCAAAATGCAGTAAGTCCTAATTGTATGAGATCCTACGAAATTGTACTGGAAAGTTCCCAGTGGTCAACCAAGCAGTCATCAAGTGAAGAACATCAAGCTTTTCTTCAAGAAGAAGCAATATTAATGGAAAATAGTGGAAGCTTTTGGACAGAACCATTTCTAGTGGATACTAGTTTCAGCAGTAGAACTGATTACGTATTTCCTTCAATTGATTGGGAACTTGTCTGTCCACCTTCTCCTTTAATAGGTCATGAATTTCTTCCCTCGTTTGACTTAGAAGATCACAATTGTTAAAACTAGAAATGGAACATCCAAAGAAGTAGTAGTTTTTTCCCTCATCATATTAATTACTCATATAAATCATCATTATCTGACTTATATCATTTGCTTCTGCTTGAATGTTAATCGCAAAATGTAATTTCATTTTCTAATAAATATATAAATAGAGTTACGATCAACGTCAGAAAATATAGATGTTCTGATTTTGCTTAAATGTTTGTATACGCGTGAAACCGGGGTAACCCCAATTATCCGGTGGGATAAACGAAGTAAGTATATGATTACACGGGGTCAGAATAGAGGCTGAGAACTTCTTTTACCAAGGTCGTAACAAAATGCTCACTATCAGACTTGATAAAACCTCACTAACCCTGAGGACCATGGCTTTGACTTGTTTGGTAACTTCTTCCTTGATCTTCAAACTCATGTCTGGCTTGAACTTCCTGAGCTTCTACTTTACCGGCGGACATGTCTGATATGTTGCTAGTTTATGAGCTACAGTAGATGTACTAAGACCGGTCATATCATCATACGACCTGGAAAATATATCCTCATGCTCTTTTAAGAATTCATTGTACTCTTCCTTTTCTGACGGTGACAAGTGAACAGTGATGCACATTTCCTTGACAATTTCTGTATTCCCCAAGTTGATAACCTCGGTTTCGTCCATGTTAGAATTAGTTTTCTTCTCAAAGTCCTCAACCTCTTTAATGAACTCTTCTGATATATCATCCTCTTCTAAGTCTATATCTATTTATTGCGTTATCTCGTTGCATGTCATATTTGTCAGTTTATGATGATAAGGAATAGTAATACTGTGTAAATAAAGTAAATGATAGAGAAAATAATAAGAGCGAGATTTATAAGAAACTGAAATACTTTGATAAATTCCATAATTGTTTGGACATCGGAGCTCTTTTCAAAATTTAATGAAAATACGGAAAGGAAATCAACTAGCAAAAAAGTAAAAGATAATGTATAGTGCTTTGTTCAGCCTCGCTACCTCGAAGCTTTCCGGGCCTTGGTAGTTTTGATGGACCAATTATTGAGGCACGCTCGTCGTCTCACGACTTGTATGGAAGGGCCTTTCTCCCCTTCCTCCTTGAAAACGACATCACAGTCCATATTGTCGTCTTCCAAGAACAGATTATTCATTACCGCCAACGTTTCCATTTCTTCTAACCCATATATGATGTCTATCGGCTGCAAAATCTGCTCTAGGCGAGGTATTGTGTACTCAAGCAAATATTAAAGACCGCACCATGGTGGTGACCAATCCTTGAATTCTTCCCAAGTATATCCATACGCCAACCCGAAGGTGGTGCCGTGTTTCTTCATCTTGATAGGTTTAGTAATTTCCTGGATATTCTTGCCTAGTCCCTTGCTAGGTTCATATCCGCTTCAATTCAGTATACTTTAAATCTTGTTATCCCACCACTTATCCTTGGCCACGGTGTTGACTCGCTTAATTTGATGGTAGGTTTCTCCGCATATCTTCCTTTTTCTTCTAATCGATAGGATGGTCTGGCGACTGTATATGGGATTACTACCGTCGGCATGAATAATCACCTCTTGGTGATTCCACTCGAACTTCACTACCAGGTGTAGGGTTGATGCTACAGTTCTAGCTGCATGGATCCAAGGTCGTCCCAATAGTAAGTTGTAAGATGCTGGGATGTCTATCACTTGAAAATCAATGTCGAACCAAGTTGGTCCCATTTGCAGACACAAACTGATTTCCCAAATAGTGGACCTTTGGGAACTATCAAAAGCTTTGATGTTAATGGCCCCATCCTTGAACTCATGCAAGCTCTTCACCAGTGTTTTAAGAGTCACTAATGGACATATGTAGAGGCTGGACCCTCCGTCAATCAAAGTCCTGGTGATGAAAGAGTATTCACATTGCATAGTGATGTGCAATACTTTGTTGTGGCTTCGCCTTTCTGGGGAAACTCATCCTCGTGGAAAGTAATTTTGTGACTCCCCAATACTTGTCTTATCATGTTTTCCATTTCTCCTCCAGTTATGTTGCTGAGTACATATGCCTCACTCATTATCTTCAACAAGGCATTCTTATGTGCATCAGAGATTTGTAGCAGGGCCGAGATGGAGAAGTGGGCTACATCTTGTTCAGTTGATCAACGACTGAGTACTCTTTTGCTTGTATCTTCCTCTAGAGATTATCGGCCCCCATTTTCAATAGTCTATCTAGAGGCCTACTTACTTGATTCAACTAAATGCTCCGGAGTATAAATCCTGCCAGTTCTTGCCATGCGCTATGTTGCAATTGCTTCTCTAGACCTAGTTTTTCCCTTCCTTCTCACCTCGGCAGTGTAATCCCAAGGAATGCCCATTGTATGGAATAGCATTATGGCTTACATTGCTACAGGAATAGGTACCCTTGTTTTAGGAGGTAACACAACAACTTCAAATGGTACAGGTGCGTTTGGAGACCCAGACTCAACCTCAATTGGCTCTGTTATCTTCATAGACGATGGTGTTTCAAGCTTGAGGGGTACAGACATGTTCACTTTAGCATCTCTAAAGGGATGGATCTGGACTACAATTGGATTCAGTATGATTATTATTTTCTTGGGCTCATCACCTTTGGCAATCAGTTCAATCGACCCTTTGGGGTCCCAAATATCTTCTACCTCAATCATGTGTACGCCACCACCCTTATGGTTAAGCAAGGGATTGCTGTGAACATTAGGAGCAAACTCATTTGCCACGATGATATTGTTGTCAATTAAAGCTTGGATCTTATCCTTCAAAGAGCGGCATTCATCAATGGCATGCTCTTTCATACCGGAATGGTATGAACATGTTTTGTTCAGGTTGGCCCATTGGGAAGGAATTTTTGGAGGTATAGCAGGGATTGAGGTGATGTAACCAGTAGCTTTGAGCCTTTCATACGACTGGTCGATTGGTTCGGCGATGGCAGTGTATTGCTTGGGTGGTGTACGGTCAAAGTTAGGGCACGGCCTAGGGAAGTTTTGGCGGGTGGGAGGTGATTGATATTAAGAAGGCTGAGCATTATAGGCCTGGTAGACAGGTTCAGGTCGAGAATATCTTTGTGAGGTAGGTTGATTTGTGGGGTTGGAGAGAATTGGTAAGTAGGTGGTGAAACTTGGTAAGAGGGTGGAGGTGCTTGGTATTTAGGTGTAAGTTGATATGTGATAGGAGATACTAGATAGGTTTGGTATATTACTGGGGATTTTGTTCTCTGTGCAACCATTACAACACTCACATCCTTTTTGTTGGACGTGCCACAAGACTGTAGAGCCTTGTCGGTAGCCTCAAAATTAGTGACCATATTACCTTTAATGCATTTCTCGATCCTTTCCCCTAGCTTGATGATGTTGGAGAATTTCTAACCTTCAATTAGCATCAATCTCTCATAATATTGTGGATCTTGAGCTCGGACGAAAAACCTGTTCATCTGTTCTTCCTCTAAGGCCGGCCAGACCTTAGTAGCCTATGATCTCCAATGAGTAGCATACTCTTAGAATGTCTATATAGGTTTCATCTTCAAATTTTGGATGTGGAATACATCTGGTGCATTCTCCGTATTTAATCTGAACATGTCCACGAAATCGGACGCCATACTTATCTAGCTTGTCCACTCCTTGGGGTCTTGGCTAATGTACCAAGATAGAGCATCACCTGTTAAACTTCTTATAAAGAACATCATGCGAATCTTTTCATCTCTTCTGACACCGACTAACTTATCACAGAATGTCCTCAAACGGACTCTAGGGTCCCTAGAGCCATCAAACATCTCGTCCTTGGGAGGTTTGTACCCCTCGAGAAGTTCGACGTCTGGCTGAATGCAAAGGTCCTCATAATTCAACCCCTCAATACCTTTGTTTCCTTCAACACCCTGAACTCGTCTAGTCAGTTTCTTGGGTTCTATGGACAAGTTCTTGATGAGAGAGTCTTTGTCATTAGACTCCGCTGTGCTTGAAATATGTTAAGTGTATTATGGTAGGGTTTCAACATAGATGGGGTGTGGTGGGGATGATCATTTGTGGAGTTTTTTGGTTCGAGAATGAGGAGCGGTGTGTTGCTTGAAGTGTCACATGTGTTATAGTTTTGATGGGGAGCGTGTTGTTTTTGTGGTTTTCGGGATGTTCTGTGGAGGTGTAGGATTTTGAGCATTGGGTAAGTTGACATCTGGGGTAGTGAGGGAAAATGACAAGTTTGCCAAGTTTCAAACTTGGTCCAGTTCTTCCTGAAATTTCAATAACTTCTATTTGAGCTGGGCGACACTTTCTTTGGAAACCTGAATACCTTGAGGAACCTCTACCCTTTCAATTGAGTTCTTCTTCCTGATGTTGCTCAAGTCTTCAACTTTTACTTTGTTCTTGTTTCTGATGGGACTCGGAGGAGGAGGAGGTAGAGGGCCCTTAGATCTTGTGGAGTAGGATGATGATGCCAGAGTGCACGAACTAACCTTTCGGGGATGGGAATAAAATAAAAGTAAAAAACAAAAGTAACAAGTTAGTGAGGGTTATGAGAAAAATGTCACAATATTTAAACATATAGTGTAAGAATAAATTGTGTCCTAATTATGGTGCCTTGTTGTGCCCGATGTAGGCCTAAAGACAAGTTGATTTGGAGAACATACAATGCCAAATACCTCATTTTATTGATAAAAATAAGACGAACCCCAAAGTGACACTAAAATTGAAGAAAGTAAAATGTCACTAATAGTCATTGGCCTTATTACATTTTAAAACAAAAGAAAGACTCTTAAATATTTGGTCCCAGAAGGACCTTCCCCAGACTCGGCATCTTTAGCTCCATCTAAGAGCTTCACCAGCTCATGCAGTACTAACAACAAATAAGCTCTAGCCAAGTGTCCTCCTTCATTTCCCTCAGCGTTCTGGCAATTTTTGATTCAATGGATGAATTTCCTTTCCAACTCTACCAAACCTCATCCAAATATCCTAGTCGTTTGTTGGTGTTGACAGCCATATCTTTCCATTCTTCGATCAACTTCTAATGTGCTTCTTCAATTTCCTGATGTTCGCTTCCGCACTCTCGGACGGACCCGGGTTGTACTAAACTTCCATGATCATCTTCCAACCAACTTGGATAGTATGGGGTATAACCGGCATGGTGTCTGTTAGGTTCTATGGAATCCTTTTCTAAGATGATTTTGCAATGCCACATGTGTTGATCTTGACATTTGTGTGGGCTATCATCGTCTTGAAAATTGGCCATGAAGTGACTCATCTTGTCGAACTTTTGTATGACCTGCTTTCTCCCTACCCGCCTCATGACTCGAAGAAGGACATAGGGATAAGTTCCTCTCAGACCAATGAGTATAATAAATGGTTGTCCCGAGTGCAGATGATGAACTCTCCGGTAGGGAACCATTCTGTAAGGCCCCGTAAAAATTTTTGTGCATAAAACCTAGTAGCTGTGGTGTCATGGTCCGAATAATGTGTTAGGAATGTAGAGAAATAATTTTTCCGAAAAAGTGTCAAATGTGCGGTCAAGAATGCGACCGCAAACCTGACATGCGGACCGCATTCTGACCGCAAATCGTTCCAGAGAGTTGCCCAAATCCGTGCCAAATGTGCGGTCGATATGCGATCGCATGTCAATCTGCGGTGCACTTTTGCGACCGCAGAATCAACATGCGGTCCGCATAGTGACCGCATGTCTTAACAGAATCTGCGTAATTTTTTGAGCCATTCTGCGGTCACTATGCGGACCGCATGTTGATTCTGCGGTCGCATAGTGACCGCATATTTGACCCCGGCCCAGATTTTTGTAACATTTTGACCCGATCTCTTCTTTAATATAACACCTTTCTTCTTCATTTTTATCATATCATCTCACCAAAATTAGAGAGAGAAGAGAGGGTTTTTAGAGAGAGAAATCTTTCATCTTCAAAGATTGTTCCAACCATTTAATTCCAAGGGATCTTAGGGCAAGGATTCAACATCCCCAATCTTTTCAAGGTAAAAACCCTAACTATTTTCTTTGATTTTCAGCTTTAATTGGGTAAAGAGAGGTTTGCATATAATAGCTTTTAAAAATAGAATTTTTACACTCATGCATGATTATTTAACTTGATTTCTAGTAAAAGAAGTGAGTAGAAGTAAGAGTCTTCAAGAACAAGGTTGGCAAGAGTAGGATATCTTGTGTAAGCATAAAGTAGGAGGAAAAATCATCACTAGGTATGTATGGCTAATTTTGATTCTTGTGAAATCGCCTATATGTGTGAAGTTTGTTTGTTTCGGGTTAAATTGACAAATTGTGTGAAATTCTTGATGTTGTTGTTGGATATTCAAAGTTTGTTGTTGAGTTATGAGTAATGTAAAATGAGAGTTTAATTTGGCAAAAGAATTGTGAATAATGACTATGATGGCCTATATGGCACCTTGTGGAAAACAAACGAAACACTTGAGAATTGGTTTATTGTGGAAAGAGATGAAACACTTGAATTGTGGAAACATTGTAACATGGTTGTGATATTGAATTGAGAAGAAATTGAGAACATGAACAAATGTGTAAGTTGCTTATTTGAACTTGTTGAAATTGTGTGTAGTACCTTATCTCCTGTTTGAAATTGTTGTGTTTTCAACTGTAAGGCGGGGTCGTGTTGCGCGCCGCAACGTGGGGAAATAAGGTGTGGGTTGGGGTGATAAGGGTGGCCGAGGTAATAAGGGTGGTCAGGGGCAATAAGGATGGAAAGCGATCGAAATCGCTATTGAAAATTGATACATAAATCAATAATGTGAAATTGTGAAAGGAGACAACAGGAGAGTTTGCAACCTGTGGGGCACTGATTGCCCTTTGTTTGACTACTTGTGCTTTACGTGATTGATTGGTTATTGTTAAATTGGTTGATTGTAGAAAGTGCTTTGTGTGAGAATTATTTGAAATGAGGAAAATGTGGAAACATGGTTGGTTGGCTTAATTAATTGTTGATGTAATTTAATGGCTTGAGTTTACTTGGGACAAAGTTTGTCCATACATACCAGTACAATTTAAGTGTACTGACGTCCCTTTTGCCGAGGGCGCTACATTCGTGTCATGATTGTAGGTGGATCAGTAGCAGGCACTTCAGCTCATCGGCAGTAGTATCTTTCATCCTCCACTGCTCGTTTTTGGTGAGCCCCTTTCTTCCTCGGGGCCTTGTGTGGTTCATGCCACTCGGTTTAGATTTCATTTTGGTTTTGTAGGGTATAGCCGGAGCCTTGTTACCGGCAAGTATTGTATTTCCCTTTTGTATCCTAGAGGCTCTGTAGACATGTAAACCGTGGGACTCCAGTATTATGTATATATTGTGTTATGTCGGGCGTTGTAAAAATTGAAATCTTGTTAATGAATCACTCGTATCGTTTTATTTGTTTAATATGAAATCAATTATGATTAGTAATATATTTGGTTAATGAGAAGCAGTCATCACAGGGGTAACGCGTGGGAATGAGAAGCACCCAGGTCCGCTTGACTGGGGCAACCCGGTCAGGCGCCGGTCATGTCCCTCGATTTGGGGCGTGACACATTCGAACATCCACTGTACTTTGTCTTCTTTTAGATTTTCAAACAACTCTACCCACCCTTTAGCGTCTTCTAATTGAGAAAACATGTAAGGCATATAGTTCATTCTCCTTGGATGATAGAAGGCGATATGATCATCCTAGTCTCTGCGTACAATCTAATGTCGATATTCACCCTTTTGGAGGTGCTCTATAAGCCAAAGTTGGAGTAGTAAGTTGCAACCCTCAAAGTGACTGCCGCTCGTTGACAGTTTTCCAGGGCTCGGTATATCTTAGCGATGATCATAGGTTTTATGCTAAAAGGCTTCCCGCCAATACCTTCCATCAAAGTCTTGGTGACCATGGCTAGTCTGGTATGGACCGTAGCCTTCTTCATAGGAAACACCATAATCCCAAAAACTATAACATAAAGACGAAGACCCTTATATGGATATGCCCTAATGAGGTGAGGGAAAATTCATTCGATTAGGTGCGGTAGGACTTGCTATGGCTGTACCTTTTGTACAGATAGTCGAAAGGAATGTAAGAGTCCTTCAAACAAGTCAATTCTTAGTTTTTCTTCAATCTCATCATCTTGTGGAAACCCATGCCCTTGTGATTTTCTGGCATAAGCAAACCCAGAGTCTTCTAAGGAATACCCGCTAACCCTTCTATTTCTTCAAGCAGAGGTCTCATTTCAAGATCCCCAAAGCAAAACACTGATCTATCACTGTCCCATAATAAGATTCCAGCCCCCAATGATTTTGTTGTTAGGTTGGATTTACAAAAGAGAAGGTAAATTCCCCAAATATTTGCGGACAAAAGTCTGGTCACTGGAGTGATGGTCTTCCCACTAGCTTAAGAACCTTGGGTGTTTATTGGTTACCATTTTTTGGAGACTTTGTGCCTCATTTTCTGCAAAACAAAGTGTTAGACCCTTACCCCACCAGACTTGACTATTTAAGCCAATAATTAGCATAATGGCATTTAGTTCACCGAATGAATGCACAGAATATTGTGGCGTCCATTTGGGTTTCAAGGAAGCCCAGTGGACTTTGGACAAGGCTATCTTAAAGGGTCATTGTGTGGATCGCATAACTGACTCGACTAGGTTTGACAGTGATGCATACACAGTTAAACATAATAAGGTTTCTGTGAGGTATTAGACATGTACCCTTGAGTGGACAACTCAATAGGGAATGTCACGGAATCGTCGACTGCACTGTTCATCGACTGGTTTTACCGCAAATATGACTTTGTCAAATTTAGGGGGTGATAATATCGGAAGGGTGAAACAACTCATTGTACTCGTTGCTATGGAATTTATTTGGCACTGTGGAATATGATGTTGAAGATGCAATTACAAGAATGAAGCAAGTTATCACGTATTTTCACGTTCATAAAAATAATGATAAATAATTGCTCATGATTACAACAGTATTGAAGGAACGTAGTAATAGCATAAAAGAAAAGAAAACAAAAAGCCAAGTCAGTTTCGAATAAAGACATTAAATAAAAGCAATAAAGTCACATATCACATGTAGTGGTAAAAGACTAAAATAAAAAATCCCCAACGGAGTCACCATGATGTCGACGCCCCATTTTTTCTCCCGAAATTAGGTTTATGACATTTGAGAGGACAACTCTATTCCCTTTTGGGATTTGGGATTTGGGATTTGGGCTTTTGGAATTGAAGAGTCACCACCTAATCATTAATTTACTTAGGACACTAAGGGTTTTTGAGTTTGAAAAGCAGTGTTTCGGTAAGGGCTAGAAATTATCTCGAGGGGAATTTGTTAGGCACCCCTCAAGATCCACTAGTGTGGTTCCCGGCCATGCTATATTGTGATTTTATGTGATCAAACAAAAAATCAAAGATTCAAATATATAACATTGCATATAAGCTAAAAACAACTTTGAAGATAAATAGGGAAGGCAGAGATTTATGAAAAGATTTGAATAGTTTTACAAAAGGAGATGAAAACAAACAAAGGGAAAGGGGGAGGGGGGATCCTAGGTTTACAATTAATATGGATCATTAATCCAATACTCAGTAATTGCTCCATAGCAAAGGGGCTACATGAGATATTAGCGCATCAATCATCATCTCCATATTCTACCCTTCCCACCCCATAAAGGTTACTAAACGCGTGTGTTGGTCACAGATACTTACCGCGTGCTATTACCCGTCATGTCCTGTAAGTCCCGGAGGGTATTGACGATTACTATTCCTATATGGTAGGAAGTAGGTTGAACCGTTAAGTTTAAAGGCAAAAATACTAGGCGACATACATAACAAATAGGACTGCACAAAAAGGGAGCATACAAGATCAAATAAAAGCTCGCAGATTCCTCCTCGAACGGACTCATGATTAACACGCCTTAAACACATTCAATATCTCAAAAATAGGAGTGTTTTTTACAAAAGGAAATGTAACAGTAGTTAAAGTGTGGTTTAAAAAAATGAAGTAGCAACATTAATTCCAGGACAAATAAATAGCATAATTCTTGGCAGAGGTTGATAGCCCAGTGATTTAAAAACATAAAAATTAGAAACTCAGTAAGAATAAGTAGTGGCATTATTTCCGGATCGTTTCCAGATGGAGTAGAGTTTTTAAGAAAACAGAGTGAAGTTTAGAGAATCAAAGCAATAATGGGAACAGTAGAGTTGAATTTAATGGAAGTTGGTTGGTCCTAAACATGATTGATCAATTCTTAGTGGTCCTAAAGTTTGCCTTGGCGTCGTATACATTGACTGATTATTTCACAGAATGAACACGCACATTGGAATTTGATTTTTAAAAAGAGGTACGCATGATAAGGTATTTGCAGAAAATGTTTCAAACCACTTAGTCGTATTTTAGCAAAGTTATTAGACTAACGTGAATTAACTACCGTAATCTGTGTAAGAGGTCCTAAGGTCAGGATATCTAATGTACATAGAAGTACCTAAAACATAGTTTCTAGCATGTCAATGCAGTAATGGCAGTTTATTTGGTTTGTTATAATTGTTTGCTTGTTATTAACTGATCGTGGTTAAAAGATGAGCATAATGACACGCTGAAAGTAAAGAACCTAAAGCAGGATCTCTAATGAATGAGATGCATGTCCTATATAGGTTATCTATTGTGCAGAAAGTAAAAAAAATTACTATAAGCATGTTTTCTATCCGTTATTTATTTAAACATGCATAACCCTCCCCCTTATTCACTATTAAGCTCTAATTGTTCATTTACAAATTATTACAAACCAATAGTATGAATTACAGTAATAAAGAACAAAAATTAAGAAGTTATTCTATCGGGAGCCTTCAATCAGACCCAGTCTCCCAACCTCAACCCCTTCGAGTTTCTTAGCCTTAGCCATGGTATAGGTGTAGCAAAGCTCCCTAGGGACCCTTTGGGTCCCTGGCCACCAATACCAGCACCTAAACGCTTAGAAGAATGCATGATAGGTGCAGTGTGGAATACTAGCCTTGTGTGTTAAAGTACAGTGAGTACTCAGAGGTACCCAAAGTAATGCTCACATGAAGGGGGCAAAACCTATTGTCTAAGAATAGTGTGAAGTGCATGAAGAAGTAGTTTAAAAGAGTTTTCAAAAACAAGGGAATTGTTTTAAAAGGAAAACAACATAAACAAATAGCTCAACAGTACATAATTACATACAATGATCATGGGAAAGGGAACAGATAGATCACACAATGCTAGAAGAGGTGCATAGATTTTAATGACTACACAAAATCAGAAGATTCAGGGGACCAAGAATGGTCAAACTAGACATAACACCTAGACAGTAACAAGGGCACAATTGTGACATTTAATATAAATAGCAGTTAGAAACATGTAAATCAAGAAGAACATATAAAGTGCAGGGATCAGGAGAACTGGGAAGGGATAAAGTTTAGGCATGCTAATGTATAGCAATAGCATACAAACATAGCAGGTCGAAGTTAGGGATAGACAAGGCCATATTACAGACTTAGCATGTAAATCAGAAGACATGGTAAAGTTCTAAAACAAAGAATCAATTGCACATTGATCAGGAGAAGCATAAGTAGAAGAAAATCAGAATGATAATGAATTGAAACAAAAATTAACACATTGGTTGGAGACTTGAAGATTAATTATGACATAACAGTAAAAGTGGAAAAACCTAGATGCAAAGTAAAAGTAGTAACACAATATTAGCCTAGGCTTACAGCCGGCTAATAATAAGCAAGAGCAGAGAACAACATTAGAGCAAAATAAAGAGAAAGAGAATGCAGAATTGAGAGTATCCAGTGATGTGTGCTTTTTTCCATGTGAAAGACTTAGGGTATTTCTTGTTCAAAGTAGGTCGTAAAAATAAGGTAAAAATCATAGAAGTATGTTAATTTAAGAACTCAGAATCAATCAATTAGACAGTCAAGGAAGTACTCCCATTAGTTAAGGGAATAAAAATCAAACAAAAAGATTCAGCACCATATAAGGCGAGAAGAAGAATTAGTGCAGGATTAAATAAGGAATGAGTCGAGGTTCAGTATGCATATAGTAGTAAATTAGGACCAAATTTTGGAAAATTCCAATTAATGAAAGGTTAACTAGAACAAGGTGCCATAGCAAATAAGATAACAAAATCAGTTAATTTAAACAAGCGAGTAGAATGCTAGGGTTTTGAAAGAAAGTCTTTCAATTACCAACAATCAAGGAAAATCAGAATCAATCATCCGAAGTCATGATTCTATATTCTCAACATATAAATAGAGGCGAATGAACAAAAGTAATAAACAAAATTAGCCATATAGACAGAAGGGAAAAAGATATGAACAAACACAATCATTCAGAGATGGTAAAAATAGGCTAAGACTCAGCAGGACATATTCGAAGCATGGTGACCACAAGACATTAACAAGAATCAGGTCAATAGGCTAGCAGACAGAACCAAAGAAAGAAAATTATTAACTCACATAATCAAAACGAAGAAACATGCTAACACATAGAGACAAGGCAATGAAAATTAGGCTAACACACATAATCAAAGCAAAGAAACATGATTACACACATAATCAAAGCAAAATAATATGCTAACACACATAGCCAAAACGAAGAAAAAATCTTTAAAAATTAGGATTTTTAGCAGAGTCAAGCTAGAAAGTTGTAGGAGCAGAAAATCGATCAGAATAAACAAGGCAAAGGTTTAATCTTGAAGAAATCGATCGAAAACATGCATAAATAAACTCCAAGAAATCCTAGTTTTTTATCCAAAGAAAGTGAAACTGGTTCAATGTAGAGGATCTTTCCGAAGAAGCTCGAGGATAAGCAGAACATAGAAGAAAACACGCTTAGAGCATAAAAATAACACTATTTTAAAATATTCAGGAAATAGTTAGGGTTTCAAAAAAGGAAACCCTAATAGAAGTTGAAAGAACCTGTTGAAACTCCACTAATTGTGACATATATGGAGTGATTTCGCCTAAATCACATCAGAGAACCCATAAGTAGAAGAACCAGGAGCCCTAGGTCCAAATCAACATGGCCCAGAATCCTCAAAGGTCCTAGAGGTGTTGAATAAGACGATGAGAGGTCCATAGTAGACTTGGGGTTGAAAGGAGGTGGCCGGAGATGGCCGGAAACAAACCAGGCAAAGTTTTCAGTGACTGATTTGCATGGTAGAGGCTTTTGGGGTCTCAAGAATAGAGGAAATTGGTAAGCTAGGGTTTCATGGCGGCTGATGGTCGAAAGGGGTGAGATTGGAGGTGGCTGGAAAGGCGGTAGAGGCTATCGGAGAAGAGAGAACCAGAAGGTTCTAGCGAGAAGGGGGAGAGGAAGAGACGAGATAGAGAGAGGCTATCTCAAAGAATGAGGGGTCAAGGTGGGTGGGGGGGGGGGGGGGTAATTAGATTTAATTTTAGAAAAATAACTTGGGCCGTTTATCTTATTTGATCGATGGTTAAGATTAAACCGGGGTTGGGCCGGGTTATATTAGGGATTGAGCTGGGCAATTTTAATTGAGTATTAGGCTAATTAAAATCTGATAGGGGTGTGGTCAAATTGGCTAAAATTGAAATAGTAAAGAGTTGTTTGTTAAATTGCCAATTTTCCCTCTTTTATTATTTTATAAAATAGTTAAGAAGATTCTAAACAAATTAAAAGGTACCGGAATAATTAATAACATATAAATATTAATTTAAAAATACTAAGGATGATTTTATAATTGTAAAATATTGTTAATTATAAAAATATGCAAACAATTACTTTAATTATATCTTGGTGTAAGTATGAGAATGAAAATAAATTATTCACCAAAATGCTAGTCTGGGAATAATTATCGAATTTTGTACTTATTAAAATAGATAATAAATTAATTTTAAAATCTTTAAAAATAAGAGGAAAATACCAAAACTCTTGGGCATGCTTATGTATGCATGTACATGCTATTTTGAGAATATTTTGAGCATAAAAAATATTTAAAGAAAAATTGGGTATCAACACATATGTGTCATAACCTCTTACACTTTGAGGAATATCATACACAAACCCGACCTCTCAGGCCGGTTGGCCAAATGGGCGGTTGAAATCAATGACTATGATATTCAGTATCGACCCCAAACTGCCATAAAAATTCAAATTTTAGCAGACCTATTGGCCAACTTTATGCCGGCCTTAATACACGAAGTCAAAAAGGAATTATTGTTAACCTCGAGGACTACCTCGTAAATCTTGACCATTTTCACCCACAGGGCCTCTAACGCAAAAGGTCATGAGTTAGGCATCGTGTTAAAACCACCTACAAGGAATATAGTTGGGCAGTCTATTAGAACTATGATATTGACTAATAATGATCCGAGTTTGAGGCCATAATTATAGGTCTCAAATTGGCTAAAAGCGGCCAATGAGATCAAAGCTAATTTTGACCCCCTCCTCGTGCTAAATCAAGTCAATTATAAGTTCTAAGTGAAAGAGTAATGAATGCGAAAGATACTTATAAAAATTACCGGTAACATTATGTCAATTTAAGAACGGACCCTGCAACACCTACCCCTAGATAATAATAGCATGCGGATGCTCTAGCTAACTTGGGCTCGTTGTTCGATATCGATAAATTTTGCTTGGAAATGGTTGTAAAACTCATGAAGTTGGTGATAGAAGAAGGCCACACCAAAGTAAACTCAACGAGTTTAACTTGGGATTGGAGGAAAAATACATAGACTACTTGAAGACTGGAAAATTTCCCCCATATCACAAAGGATCAAGGCCCTTATGTACTAAGGCTGCCAGATTATCTTGGTCAAAAGGATTTTGTTCAGAAGAAAATTTGACGTCCCGCTAGCCATATTCTTGGGTCTAGGAGATACCGAATATGCCTTGAGCGATTTCACAAAAGCACTTGCTGGAACCATTCGGCGGCAGAATCTTGATTCAGAAATTGATTAGGGTCGGCTATTATTGGACTGAAATGGAGAAGGATGAGAAGGATTTCGTATGAAAATGCAACGATTGCCAAAGACATGCATCATTAATCCATCAATCAGGAGAGCTACGCCACCTAATCTTGTCTCCGTGGCCATTTATGAAACATGGAATGGACATTATCAATCCCCTACCGTGGGCATTCAGTAAGGCTCAATTTATACTATTCATGACTGATTCTTTTTCCAAATAGGTCAAAGATCAAGTGTTCAACAAATTTGGGAGAAAGAAGTCATTGACTTTATTTGGGACCTGATAATATGTCGATTCGGGATAGCGGCTGAGGTCATTTTCGATAATGGAAAAAAATTCATTAGTCGGAAGGTAAATAAATTTTTGAAAGATCACAAGATTAAGAAGATACTATCAACACCTTCCTACCCTACTGGGAATTGACAGGTAGAATTGACAAAGAGGTTGACCGTTGCTAAAGGGAAATGCAAAGAAATCATGCCCAAAGTCTTGTGGCCATACCGTACAACTTAGAAGCCTAGTATTGTGGCCACTCATTATTTGTTGGTCTACGAGGTAGAAGCCATAATGCTAGTCAAAGTGGGAGAACTAAGACTCAAGATCCAATATGTGACAGAAGAGTCAAATGGTGAGACCATGATCACAATCCTGGAACTATTTGATAAAAGGCGGGAGGCCGTCCTTATTTGGTTGGCCGCCCAGAAATAGCAAATAGATAAGTACTACAACCGAAGAGCCAACCTCTAACACTTTAATATCAGGGACTTGGTGTTGAGGAAAGTAACATTATATACCCAGAACCCAAACAAGGGGAATCTGGGACCGAATTGTGAAGGACCATATAGAGTCATTGGGATTACTGGCAAAGGCTCATACAAACTCGAAGCAAGAAGCTATGTGCAACTACCGAACAACTGGAACATGACACACCTAAAGTGGTACTACTGCTAAGGTATGTACTCAATGACATTTTAATCATGTTGTGAATCGTACTAACATTTGCATGCAAATAACCGAGTTTGAATTTGGCTATTAGTTCTAAAAGCACGCGTTGCACTCTTTTTCCCTTGAATCGATTCTGTCCGAAAATGGGGTTTTAGGCAAGGTTTTTAACGAGTAAATAGTAAAACATTCTAACTTAGATTCGAAGAATAGAATTAATGATCGTTCAATTCATATCACAGTATCTAAGCCCTCTCAAGATTGACCTCAAATATTTAGCGCTATTACCCTTGGAATATAGTTTTAGCAAGGAAAAACAAAAAGCTTTGTATCCTAAAACCTAAGTTTTGGTGATTAGGATTCATCGTAAGGGCCAGTCGATCGAATGAATTGTTCTCGCACATTCCACTGTATCCATGATACAAATCTTATGCGCTTTTGATCATGTACTTTACACACTGAGAAATAAAATTTCCGCGTTGCTAATACGCATTTTCTTGCTTCTTCAATTCCGAATCCTAAGAGCCAACATGATATCTCTACTTGGGGACTATTGAACAAAGGGCTACTCCTACTCGGGGATAGTTGCTTGGAGAAAGTTCAGTTGACCTGGCTACCTAATCTCAAGGGCACCAAACCTATTAGGTGGGGGCCCAAATGCAAAGGGCTAGAACCACCCTGAAAATGGTTCGAAGACATTCGAAGCTCGTAATCAGAAAGTAAGGACTTTATAAAAACTCAAAACCTACGAAAAGGTTACCCTCTGCTAAAGCATAGTCTAAAGTCACTTAAGTATCTTGAAAACATACGGTCACACCAAGGTTTCAAAATATTAGAGCGAACAAAGGCGTATTGAAGTTGGGCTCTTTTCGGCCCTCCAAAAAATAAATGCCTTATAACTACATTTGATTATATGCTAAGGCATTAAAAACAATACCTGTATAGATAGTATCAAAAGATATTGGAAAGGTAAAGACACAATATTACTAGAAAGGGGAAATTTCACATATATTTCGGTATCTATTTACAAGGCAAATAAAAATAGTCTCAAAATAAACAAAAAAAATATACATAAGGGAAACCAAGGATATTGAGGCAGCCACACCTAGTTTTCATTGGGGACCGACTCGTCACCAGAACCATCAGAGCTCTTAGATCCTTCGACACCCTCAAGCTCGTAAGCTTCTTTGCATCGGCCTCAAGCTTTTTAGCTTCCTTAATTTTCGCTAATAAGTCGAAGCATCTGGTGTGTCTCTCCTTGAGGGTCTACCTTCAGGAAGTTATTTCATGTATTCAGCCTTTGTGTTATGCATAAGCTTGGCTGCTTCCACACTGTCCTTTTATTGGGCTGATATTTCCTCGGCATCAGCAGAGGTCATGTCCAATTTGGCCAACAATGTGTCGTACTCTCTTTCGAGGGCATCCCATTCTACGACGGCCGAGCTTACTTGTGCTCAAAGGTCATCGTTCAGACTGGACCATGTGTCAGCTTTGTCCTTCTCCACCCGAAGTTGGTTCTCCGTTGATGACAGCTCTACCTTCACTTCACGGCTTCCTTATTCGAGGCAAGTATGTCCATTCATTCCTTTCACACTTCAATCTGGGCCTTCACCTTGTCCATCTCGGCCCACAGTTAATCGATTAGATCCATCTTCTGTTGGACCCGTGAAGATGTATTATTAGTCAACATGACTTGCTTCTCGTTCTTATCTTCAAATATCTTTACATTTTCAACAACATCTGTGTGTTCCCTTTTTAAGGTCGATGCTTCATTTTGAGTGTTTTCTAGCTCGGCCTGGAGAATCGGGATATCATTAAGGGCCCCATCATGTTGCTCATTAAGAAGCATGTACATGTTCATCTTCCATACCTGATCCTTGAGAGTGAACTTGAGCTGGCTGGTTTCTAAGCGGTACTAGAAGAAGCTCTTGTAGTGAACACTAAATTCTGTAAAACAATTGAATTAAGTAAGAGACATCAACGTAAAATTAAATGATGCATAAAGGGAGTTTGAAGGTTTTAGAGGCTTATCCGGTTCAGGTCCTGATGTGCCTTGTTGAAGAGTTTTTATGTGCCCACCTCATTTATATTTGTCTGGTCCTCCCCGGTCGTCAGGAATTGGAGGTAGCTGGCTACGCCTACTTGAGCAGATAGGATCCAGGCATCCTCCAAGAAGGTGAGAACAATCATTCTCTTACACTCGGGGACCACACTTAGTGTTGGAATGTCACAACTCTGGTTCGCCCTCCGTGAACCATCGTGACAGAACCTAAACTCTACGACTAGGTAAGCCTAAATTGCGGAAAAGAAACCTAAATTTGCGGAAGTAATTAACTTAAAACAGAAATAAGGAAAATAAACAATGAGTAAATGTGATGCTCGGCATACACCATAGTAGACTCTCAAAACAGTTACATAGATCCAAGAACCATAAGCCCATGAATCACAAGCTAAAAAATACTACACATCTCTAACTCTAGAATGTCTAACAAGAACTCAAATATATAAGGACTAATACTAAACAACAGGAATAGAAAGAAACACCTCGGTCTGTGGATGCGGCTGATATACCTCGAAGTTGCTATAGCAGTCGCCTCGCCTCAGGGGTGGTACGACTGAGTCGAAGTACCTAAATCTGCACATGAAAAACATGCGTAGGAAGGGCATGGGTATACCACAAAGGTACTCAATAAGTACAAAGCCTAACCTCGGTTGGGTAGTGACGAGGAAGGTCAGGGCCCTACTAACGTTAAATATGATATAGGTTTTAACAAATACGTAATACAAATCTGAAGGCAGCACCAACTACTACAAGATCAAGTAAAAATACAGTAAGAGAATACAACGCAATTCCAAAATAATAATCGGTGATCTCCCAAGATACCGTTCTGTAGCCCCCAAGATAAATATCATATCTAGTGGAATCTCCTGGGTGTAGTCCCGTAGTTCAACTCATAAATGTGTAGGGGGATCTCCCACAATGCAATTATGTAGCCCAAAAGTAAACATACAAGGGACCTCCTAAGATATCGTCCCGTAGTCCCAAAGTGAACATGCAAGGGAGCTCCCGGGATACCATCCCGTAGTCTCAAAGTAAAACACAATACATCAACACAAAAATATTCAACAAAGCTAGATTTCACACTAAGTAAACAGATAAGTCTAGCATATCATACTTTATGTATTTCAATTAAAGCAAATTGACCAAATAGGCAACTAAGTCTACTAAACATTCTTTTCCAAACTGAAAACAGGCTAAATATACAAGAAACTAAAGCAGCACAGAGGAAATTCAATTGAAGTACTTAGACAAAAACCAGATTTTTCAACAATTAGCTCAAGTACGCACTTGTCACCTCACATACAAGGCATTTCAATCACAACAATAATAATCCTAAGGGGAAAGGTCCCCCACACAAGGTTAGACAAGTCACTTACTTCAAATAAAGCTCAAATCAACCCGAAAATATGCTTTTGCCACGAGTACTCGACTTCGATTGGCCAAAATCTATTATATTCATTTGCATAATATAAATAACACTTCAAGAAAGTAATTCCATAATAAATTCTAAGCTAATGCGCAAGATTAAGTAAAATGACCAAAATGCCCCTCAAGCCCATGTCTCGAAATCAGGTTATATTTTTAGAATCCCCACACTCACAAGAGTCTATTCATTTAAGAATCTCTCAAATCTGATGTCAAAAACTCAATCTCTTGCTCTAAGAACTTTTCCATAAATATCTACCAAAATTTTGAAATTAAAGGATGAATTTAAGTGAAGATTCATGGAATTTAGTCTAAACCGAGTAAGAATCACTTATCACCCACGTGAAAACCCCTTTGAAAATTGTGATCTCTCGAGCTCCCAAATCCAAAATATGAGTTATGGTCTAAACCCTCAATTTTGGGTTTTGAATCATGCCCAGGTTATTTGAGAATCGTGATCGCGAGAAATCATTTGCAGAAGAGGAAAAAGGCGGCTTACGCGTTCGTGGTCGAATCCACACGAACGCAAAGAGTAAAATGGCCACTGAGCCACCGGCTTAGTTTCTACTATGCGAAGGCGAAGAAGGGGGGAATAGACTTCCGCAACCGTGAACCAACTACCGCGATCGTGTAAAACAAAATGATCACCCTCCAGAATTACTCTACGCGAACGCGGAGGAAGGGTTGTGATCGCACTGAAGGAAACTAGATACCAGAAGTTCAACAATTCAACAAGTTTCCAAAAATTATCCGTTCAGCATCCGAAACACACTCGAGGTCCCCGGGACCTCAACCAAATAATCCAACTAACCCTAAAACATTACCTAGACTTGTTCCAACCTTCGTAACGTCAAAACAAAATCAAAACACCTATTTTTCATCGGATTTCACCTTAAACTTTTCAAAAATAGTAAAAACACATTTTCGATAAAAAAGTCTACCAAACCTCATCTGAATGACCTGAAACGTTGCACGCACATCCAAAATAACATAATAGAACTACTGCAACTCTCAGAATTCCATTCCGACCTTCGGATCAAAATCTGATTATCAAACCGGGAACTTCCAAAAATCAACCTTTTGATATTTCAAGCCTAAATTAGCTACAGACCTCCAAAACATAATCCGACCACACGCCAAAACCTGAAATCACCTAACGGAGCTAACGGAACCATCATATTTCCATTCATAGACCGTCTTCAGACTCTTCCAGCTATAGTTAATTATCCAACACTTAAGCTCTCATTTGGAGATTAAGTGCCCTAAAACTATCCGAAACTCAAAATTGAACATCCCGGCAAATTTAAATAGCAAAAATAAACTTGGGGGTAGCATTTATTAGGGTATCGGGGAGTAAATTAAAAAAATAAGCGACCGAGTCGTTACATCCTCCCACACTTAAAGATTCGTCCGTCCTCGAACGAGAACAAAGACATACCTGAAGTTGTGAAAAGATGAGGGTACTCGCTGCGCATATCCTGCTCGGTCTCACAGGTTGCCTCCTCGACCGGTTGACCCTACCACTGAACCTTCACGGATGCAATAATCTTTGACCTCATCTTCCTGACATGCCTGTCCAAGATAGATCCTTCTCCAATTGGACTCAATTGAAATCCAACGGGTGTGACAAATCATTGTGATTCCTCCGAAGCATAGAAACATGAAATATCAGTTCAACTCCTGCCAAGCTGGGAGGTAAGGCAAGCTTGTAAGCAGCCTCCCCAACACACCTCAATATCTCAGAAGGGCCAATTAACCTCGGACTCAACTTTCCCTACTTACCAAATATCGTATTGCCCTTCATAGGTGAAACCCAAAGCAAAACCCACTCTCCAACCATATAGGAAACATCACGAACCTTCTGATCCGCGTAACTCTTCTGTTTGGACTAGGCTATAGGGATTCTATCCTAAATTACTTTGACTCTCTCCAAAGCATCCTGAATCAAATTTGTACCTAATAATCTGCCCTTACATGGCTCGAACCAACCCACTAGAGATCTACGTTGCCTGCCATATAAGACCTCGTACAGTGCCATCTGAATGTTGGACTAATAGTTGTTGTTGTAGGAAAACTCCCCCAGTGGTAAGAACTGATCCTAATAACCTCCAAACAGAATCACACACGCACGAAGAATATCCTCAAGAATCTAAATAGTGCGCTCGGACTGCCTATCCGTCTGAGGGTGAAATGTTGTGCTCAACTCCACTCGAGTACCCAACTCCTATTGTACAGCTCTCTAGAACTACAATGTGAACTGAGTACCTCTATCTGAAATGATGGAAAATGGAGTACCATGCAAACGAACAATCCCCCGGATATTAATCTCTGCCAATCGCTCCGAGGAATAGGCAGTACACACAGGGATAAAATGCACAGACTTCGTCAGCCGATCCATATTAACCTAAATGGCATAGAACTTGTTCAAAGTCCTTGGGACTCTAGATACGAAGTCCATGGTGATTCGCTCCCACTTCCACTCTGGAATCTCAATTTGTTGAAGCAATCCACCTAGTCTCTGGTGTTCATACTTCACCGGCTGGAAATTAAGGCACCGAGCTACAAATCCAACTATATCCTTCTTCATCCGCCTCCACCAGTAGTGCTGCCTCAAATCTTGATACACCATCGCGGCACCCAGATGAATGGAATACCGCAAACTGTGGGCCTTATCTGGAATCAACTCCCGAAGCCCATTGACATAAGGTACATGAAAACTGTTATTTTTACATGATTTATACACCTTCTTACCTAAGCTTTATGCATAAATTGATATAGATTAGTATTGAATTGCTTACAAGTTGCACTTGATTGCAGGTTTGAGCGACAAGATGATAAAGATCACAAATCGGCTCAGGAAGGAGTGAAAACTGCCAAGTGTCAAGAGATGAGCTAAAGTGTGAGTAAATTGACCTGTGCGGACTACAACCTTTTGCCATGCGGCCACACAACAGGATTCTGAAAATAACCAAGTTCAAGAAACCTGTGCGGGCCACACTGTTTTGCATCGCGGACGTACATGTAAGGATCAGAGAACCGGTAAGTTTGGACATAATTCCACACGGACCGCATCTATTTCTACGCAGTCCGTAATGATGCAGAAACAAAGGCTCGGATTCAAAGGCATAATCCCACACGACCGCATACCAAAACAGTGCGGTCAGCGTGGATGAATGATCAAAGAGACAATACTAAAGGAAAATCAACTATGCGGCCGCGCATCATTTCCACGCGGTCCGCGTGACTCAACCAACGCAGCTGCGTGGCATTTCTAGGCAGTCCACATCCAAGACCCAGAAGCTCAAATATTGAATGCCTTTTACCCTTTGCGGCCGCATGTCATTTTCATGAGGTCCGCGACAGACCCTCAGGGGAATTTTTGTCCAGTTTTTCCTGGGTGGTATAAATAGAATATTTTACTTTTTTAGGTTAAGTTCTTTTACACTGTACGGTCAGCTGAGCACGAGGCAACATTTATTTGCCTATTTTGGGCTATTTTAGGTTTGGAACCCCTCGTGCTATTATTAGTGATAGGGGGTCCCATTTTTTTAACAAGGCATTTGACTCTTTGCTCACCAAATATGGAGTTAACCACAAGGTAACTACTCAACGCCATTCCCAAGCAAGTGGCCAAGTAGAGGTTTCTAACAGGGAAATTAAGAGTATTTTGTCCAAAACAGTGAATGAAAATATGACCGATTGGTCAAAGAAGTTGGACGATGCTATTTGGGCTTATAGGACGGCATACAAGACTCCGATTGGTATCTCTCCATATGGATTGGTGTTTGGTAAGGCTTGTCATCTCTCGGTAGAACTAGAGCACAAGGCTATGTTGGCTTTAGAAAGGTCGAATTTGGAATGGGGTTGCGGCCAACCTCCAGGTGGACCAATTGAATGAGCTTGATGAATTTTGCTTTCATGCTTACTCCAACTCATCCTTGTACAAGGACAAGATGAAGTACCTATATGATAAATAGGCTCGGGGTAAATAATTCAAGGTTGGTGATATGGCCCTTCTTTTCAACTCAAGGCTAAGGTTATTTTCGGGGAAGCTCAAATCCAAATGGAGTGGGCTTTTTGAAGTGGTTTTTGTAACTCCTTTCGGTGCACTTGATCTCAAGAAATAAAATGGTGAAGTATTCCGTGTTAATGGGCATCGAGTCAAGCATTACTTGGGCAATGTTGATGATAGCCATGTGGTGGCGCTTATTCACTTGAAGTAAAGATGATGGTAACCCGTGTTGTGTCGCAATGTTAAATCAGGCGCTTCTTTGGAGGCAACCCATGTTTTTTTATTTCTTTGTTTTTCCGTTATAGAGTAGGATTTTTGAGTTGATGGTTTGTAAAGTGTTGCAGGGATGATGTTTAAACAATGCGGGACAAAATAAAATTGGGCAGCATCTCACCAGTTATCACGCGACCGCGTGACCATATGTGTGCGGTCCACGTGAGCTTGGACTCAAATCCATCTCTCTGAAGTTGTCCAACGCAACCGCACTCCAAAATAGTGCGGTATGCATGGAAATTGTGGAATTAATCAGCTTTCTGAAGTTTCCCACGCGGCCGCGCACCAGAATAGTGTGGTCCTCGTGGGATGCCCTTAGAGAAAAAGTCAGAAACCCTGTCCGATCCACGTGCCATTTCTGTGCGGTCGCGCAGGTGGGTAAGTCATGGGCCCCATAGTTCTCTATAAATAGAGACCTAGGGCCACCTTTAATCCTTTTTGCTCTTTTTCATCTGAAGCCATAATTTTTACTGTTCATCTACGAGCTTGTGCACACATCTGCAATTCCATTTAATCATTGGTAACATTTCACTTCCAAATCATATCTTAAAATAATTTGTTTTCATTTTATTTGATTTCTAATAGAATAACTTCTTAATTTCTTCGTATTTTTATTTCTATTTTCATTAACTGCTAGCTTGGCAAATTCATATAGAAATAGGGCATAATCTTCTTGTCAAAAAACTGAGTAGAGACAATTAGGTTGATTAAAATTGTACCAAAAAGAACAAAAATACCCTACCCAGTAAAAGCTTGCCCTACGCGACCGCACAACATTTTTGTGCGGTTCGTGTGAGTTTGATTAGAATAATATTCAATTGTTATACGCGGTCCGCATGACCTTTTTGTGAGGTCCGCGTGACTTTAGCGCAGCCACATTCTAAAATAGTGCGGACCACGTGGCCTATTATCAGAGAGTTATACTTTTATGAACATGGACCTGCGCGATTGCATACCATTTCTGTGTGGTCCGCATTGATCCCACGCGGCCGCATGACATTTGTGTGCGGTGTGCGTAGGTCATTTACAAAGAGTTTGCTGATTAATTATTTTGCCTATGCGGACCGCGTGAAATTTTTGTGCGGTCGGCATGACCTCTGACCGAAACACTATGTGCAGATAGAATTTCACTATTACATTGCTCACTTCTGCTATACTTTTACTAATACTTCTTGACTTGTATTTCTTGCATAAAATGGTAAAACATTATGGAGGTGAACAATCTCAACGTGGGGGCAAGGATAAGCAACCCGGGAGGGGTGGTTCCTCCCGAAGGGGGAAAGGACAAAGGGTGGTCAAACTCACTCCCGAGGTAAGAGCCAACATTAAGAAAACCCAAAAGATAATATGGACAGCTGACAAGGCTGCCTCCCATTCAACATGGAGTGAGTATGCACCCTCTAGGAGTGCAAATTCAGAGTCTTCCCCCATACATATGTCTGTGTCAGTTGGCCTCCGTGACTCCCCATCTCCAAATCAAGCCACTCCTGCCACTTCCAAGAGGGAAATGAACGTGATGTCTTCGGACTAGTCCGATGGGTCCGGATCCAAGAAGGGCAGTGATGATAAATACTCCACTTCTCCCACAGCATCACTATCAGGGTAGAGTAGAGAACAATCAGGGATAGTGGAGAGCAAGTTGAGGAAGGTGAGCCTCATGTAGGGGGTATAGAGCAGACAAGAAAGTCGAAAATGTGGGAGGACAGGTTTGTTAGTCAAATTGCTGTCCATCGGTTCAAGGAATGGTGGCCTAAGAGAAAACTCATTCCGAAAAGGCGATTTATTGATGCAGATCTAATTCCTCACATCCCTCACGTACAAGCTCAATTTCGTACGAGGGTGGTTTGGGGCTTCTTCAAGGAACGAGTGGAGATGGCAAATAAGCATATGGTCAAAGAATTTTACACCAATGTCTACCATGTCGTTTGGGGGTCCACGGGTACTAAAGTGAGGGATAAAGTGGTGCTCTTTGACGGGAAGTCCCTCAATGACTTCTTGGGGTTCGCAGATGAAGATGAGTCACAATAGCTGGAGAAGTTGGCTTTGAAGGAAGGAGCTCGCCCATGGTTAGCTGAACATTTAGCAACTCCAGGTACAATGCCGGTGTGGCTCAAGGCTCGGGAGAAAATGTATAGGAACACCCTCAACTTCAAAGGAAAAGGGTGGTTGACATTTGTGTGCAATCGGCTTGATCCGACAACACATGAGTGTTGTCCTTGTTGCTTCTATCATTGCTGGGTTCCCATTGAATATGGGAAATATTATGCATAGGGTGATCTCCACAGTGGGAAATGAAACTAAGACCAACTACCCATTCCCAAACACATTGACTATGTATTTTGCGAGAGCTAGGGGTAGAAAAGAAGAAACTTGATGTGAAGGTCCATCTGGTGAGCCCTTACTCATGGTATGATCAAAAGGGCCCTAACAACCTGAAGAATGCCAAGAAGGGTCCGGCTTCCACATCTTCCGTAGTTAGCCAGCTGTCTCTGAGCAGTCAATTGATCCCAGTTTATTGCCCCCAGGGTCTTCTACATCACCACCTTCTACTTCAGCCGAGCTAGTGATTCCGGTGTCCAAGACTCACAGGTTCACCGCCAACCAGCTCACCCATTCACTAGACAGTCTTAACAACTGGATTTTGGTAGCGACATCCACGTTGTCCACTTTGACAGCAGTTGTACAGGCCGAGAGAGCACCAGTGACGGTTGAGGTACCTGCATCTATTAAGGATACTTTGAAGAAAATCTTGGCCAACCAGGAAGAACTGATGAAGAAGCAGGATTCCTTGGCCAATGCAGTTGGCGAGCACAGCAAGGCACTCACGAGCTTGTCCAAGGAGCACTGGAAGCTTAGGAAAACAAAAACCTCAAAGGAGGAGGTGGCAGTACTGAAGGTATAGGTGGACAAGCTAGTGGCAGATCAGCTGCCACTAGACTTGTTATTTGAGGAGCCTGCTATAGAGACCCCCATCGAGCAACCACCAGTTGAGGAGCTTAGGCCTAGGAAGAAGAGGAAACTCCCCAACACTGAGGGAGTTGTGATTGCAGTGGCCACGGAGCATGAGGATCCTTCCGGTGCCCATTTACCTGAGCCACCAGTCCAGGAGCATGCACTTGTCCCAGTAGCATAGCAGTAGCAGGCTGGGGACCAGTCTGAGGTCCCTACAGGTACACAGGACATGGGAGCCACCGAGCAGCATGGGCCAGCAGATGAGGCTTGAGGGGCCATTTTCTATATCCTTTGCTCCTTCTTTATTTTTGAAGTTATATTTGGTGGGTAGCATTAGGGACAATGCTAGCTCTTATTTGTGGGGGTGTGGACCCTACTTGTTTTTTTGTTAAACTGGATGATTGTATATATTTTTCTCTCTTTCTCTCTTTTCAGTACATTCGTAGACATAGTTGGATTGTATATAAACTTTAGTTTTGAATCCCTTTAGTTGTATATTCTACTATCTTGGTGTACATATTCGTTTGGTTATCAGTTGATGTTTTTCTTTGGATTTGTTATTTTCGTTAGAATTTTTGTGATAGTTGCAAGGTTAGGCTCGTCGCCTTGTTTTGGTTTTGTTTTGGATATTGAAATAAGCCTTTGGTTTTTATTATGCCACGGTTCTTTCCAAAGGTAGAGTGTTGTGTCAACCGGGTGGCTCTTCCCAATGATAGATAGCGTGATAACTTTCTTAATGGTTGAGTCAGTTTTTTAATTTTTCTTTTTGATTTTCAAGTTTTTGGTAGTTAAGGGTACCTCAAGCAAAGCTTCACTTGGGCCTAGCACATTTTTCCTTTGATATCATGGTCAAAGACATTAAGTTGTATTTAGGATGGTGAAAGTCGTGGCCTTGAGACTCTTGTGTTGACAAAACAATCATCTTATGGTTATGTTGAACCACTGTAAGCGTGAATTGTATTCGAGGTTGTTGTGGACCCTCGATTCCATCTTTGGCAATCCTTGAGTGTATGTTTGGTGAGAACTTGATTTTTGGGCCCAAGTACCGTGCCAATGGTCTAGAACTTGCCCCGAATGTTTGTTGAGGCGAAATCATGGGTGGAACTTGACTTGAAAAGTGCTTGTAGGCTATCCTTGATCCAACAATACTATATTGATCCTTTTCATGACCTACCAATATAATGATCCCTAGTTCAACATTTTGAGCCTTAAACCTTCTTCTTTCATGAACCAAAAGTTACAAGCCTATACTCGTTTTAATGAAACCCTCTCTTGGCACCCAAATCTTCCCTTAAGTAATGGCAAATATCTAAGTTTGGGGGAGAGGCAAGAAAGGCACCAATGTGGTAAAAAGGTATAAAAGCAAAAAGAACAAGAAAGGAAATGAAAAAGAGAATAGGCAAAAGAAAAACAAAGGTGAATAAAACCCAAAAAGGGGATCCAAAGTCAACAAACAAGTGAAAAAGATGCAAAAAAGGTGAACAAAAAGGAAAAAAGTTTTGAATTGCAAAAGAAAGAGTGACATGTTGTCCCTCTAATCCCTTGAAAGAATAAATACTCAAATGAGTCAAGAAAGTATGCCATAACGAACCAAAAGAAGTTCTTAAGGGAAGATTGAACCCATGTAAACGAAAGCATATCCTACCCTTACCCAAAAGCCTTCACAATGACTCCTCAAATCCCTATAGGATCTCAAGTTGAGAGAAGCCCTCATTAGTGGATACTTACATGAAGGGCAAGCATATGGTACTTAGAGTCGGACCTAGGGTCTCTTGTTTGTGAGAGATGAGCGAGAAATCCTTCCACCTCAATTTATGTGCGAATACTCTAAATGGTGAGGTTCACTTAGGGAGAGTCGAGGATGTGTGAGTTTGGTTCCACAATGACCATAGTACTTGCGAAAGGTTCCTTGATGAAATGTGTCAACTCTTGAGGCTCTTGTGTCACACTTGATCCACAAGTTTTCAAAGTTTTAAATGTTTTGATGATGCATTTGCATTGAGGGCAATTGTTAGTCCCAATTGATGCTATTGAGGTTACTCTAGGACACAAACAGGAATTTCTTGGATGTTTTTCATTGAGGGGTAGGTCTTATCTTGTTTGCTTGAGGACAAGCAAAGGTTTAAGTTTGGGGGAGTTGATAACTGTGATTTTTACATGATTTATACCCCTTCTTGCCTAAGCTTTGTGCATAAATTGATATAAATTAGTCCTGAATTGCATACAAGTTGCGCTTGATTGCAGGTTTGAGCGATTAGATGCTAAAGATCACAAATCAGCTCAGGAAGGAGTGAAATCTGCCAAGTGTCAAGAGATGAGCTAAAGTGTGAGTTAAAAGACTTGTGCGGACCGCAACATTTTGTCAGGTGGCCGCACAAGGAGATTCTGCAAATAACCAAGTTCAATAAACCTGTGTAGGCCACACTATTTTGCCACGTGGACGCACAGATAAGGATCAAAGAACCGGCAAGTTTGGACATAATTCCACGCGGACCGCATCCATTTCTACGCAGTCCACAGTGATGTGGGCAAGGAAAATTATTCTAAGGCAAAATTCCCATGCGGCCGCACTCCAAAACAGTGCGGTCCGCGTGGAAGCAGGATCAGAGACCCAGTATGGAAGAGCAAACTGTAGTGCGGCCCCGTAGCATTTCCACGCAGTCAACATGACTCAAGCTATGCGGCCGCATGACATTTCTATGCATTCCGCATCCTTAAGTCCAGAAGCACAGATCTGAAGACCATTTGCCCTACGCGGGTGCATGTCATTTCTATGCGGTCCATGCCAGACCCTCATGGGTATTTTTGTTCGGTTTTTCCTGTGTAGTGTAAATAAAACATTTTACTTTTTTAGGTTAAGTTTGGCAATCTATATTAGCAGCTGAGCATGAGACACTTCATATTAGCCTACTTTAGGCAATTTTCTCTTGTAATTAACGTGGATTCAAGTAGATTAAGCTTGTAGTTAATGATTATGTTAATTTCTTCTAGTATTTCTTCATTTTCTACTTCTTCCATGTCTAGCTAAACCCATTAGCTAGGGTTGTGGCTCAACCCTAGTGTGGGTAATTAATGGGTGTTTTTGCTTAATGCTTGGATGATGTTGGGTGTTTGGTATTTGGGTTGATTGTATGTTTTCACTTAGATTTGGTGGTTGCAAACACTAAGTCTAGCTTAGTGGGTTTTGACATTACTTGAGAAAGAGAGTCTATAACCTCTCAATTAACCCAACAAGGATTTGGGATGGACCCGTGAGAATGGTAGTCCCAAGTAATGGGTTAAACCTCGAGAGAGTAATTACCTTACTTGAACCATTTGTTGCTTGGGCAAATTAGCCTACCTAATTAGTCTCGAGAGAGTAAATTGGGTAAATCACTCTCTCTACCGAGAGGTGTGAGAGTGAGTTCTAAGTGCAATGGTTATCCATATATCCCATATTGTCATCCTTGCATTGAAATTCTATACCCGTTAATTAGTCACCTAGGCAAGTGCTACAACCCTAGTATTTTCTCCTTATTGCATACACCTTAGAATTATAATTTAGCATAATCCAATTCATAATTATTGTCAATATCTTTAGTTGATAAACAAAGAAAACCAAAAATGTTAGAAGCCAAATTAAAAGTTACAACACTTTATTAATCTTCACAAATACTTGACTCCAATATCAAGCTCCCTGAGGAAATTGACCCCGAAAACCACTATCGGGTAAAAGTTGTTAGCGCCCACTCTTCCTAAGGGTTGAGTCCACGACAACCCCGCATCCTCAATACTCTATCATCATCAATAGTCACATATCGAGCATCACCATGCAATAATTTGTCCTTGAGGACAAGCAAATTAGGGTCATCAAACGGACGCTCCCAGATACGATCAAACAAGGAAGACCGAGAGACCACACAAGCTATAACCTAGTTGGCCTCTAAAAGGTCCAATCTCACAAACTGGTTGGCTAAGGCCTGAACATCCATCGCCATAGGTCTCTCCGAAGCTGGTAGATATGCCAAACTCCCCAAACTCTCTATCTGGCGACTCAAGACATGGGCAACTACGTAGGCCTTGCCCCAGAAGATAAAATTTAGTGATATCAAAGTCCTTCAAAAGCTCCAACCATCTCCTCTGACGCAAATTAAGGTCCTTCTGCTTGAACAGATGTTGTAAACTCCAGTGATCACTAAATATCTCACAAGGCACACGGTACAAGTATTAATGCTAGATCTTCAAGGCATGAACAATGGCAGCTAACTCAAGATCATGGACATTATAATTTTTCTCATGTATCCTCAAATGTCTGGATGCGTAGGCAATCACCCTACCATCCTACATCAATACCAATCCAAGGCAAACTCTCAACGCATTACAATAGATAGCATATAACCCCGAACCGATAGGCAATATCAAAATTAGGGCTGTAATCAGGGATGTCTTGAGCTTTTGAAAGCTCTCCTCACACTCCTCCGTCTACTGGACCGGAGCACCCTTCTAGGTCAGTCTAGTCATAAGTGCTACAAAAGATGAAAACCCCTGAACAAATCAATGATAATAACCCGCCAAGCCAAGAAAACTATGGATCTCTATAGTTGAGGATGGTCTGGGCCAACTCTGCACGGCCTCCACTTTCTTTGGGTCCACCTGAATACCCTATCTCGAGAACATATGTCCCAAGAATGCCAGAGTATCCAAGCAAAACTCACATTTTGAGAACTTAGCATACAACTTCTTCTCTCTCAAGGTCTGGAGCACTATAATCATGTGCTGCTCATAATCTCCCCGACCCCGGTAATATACCAAAATGTCATCAATAAAAACAATTATAAATGAATCAAGATATGGCCAAAAAACACTATGCATCAGATGCATGAAGGCTGTGGGGACATTAGTCAGCCTAAATGACATAACAAGGAAATCATAATGACCATACCGAGTCCTAAAGGCAGTCTTCGGGATATCTGGCTCCTGAACTTCAACAGATGATAGCCTGAACGCAAGTCAATCTTAGAAAACACACAAGCACCCTACAACTAGTCGAAAAAGTCATCAATACAAGGCAAACTATTCCTTCATCAAAGAGAATATTTGTCCCATTTCCTATCAAACTCGATCCGAATTGGCTCAAATTCACCAAATACATATGTGAAACATGAAAAAGAATATAACGGGGAAAAGGAATGGTAACTCACATGACGACGGACCGGGTCGTCACACTTGTAGAGTCTTACGGTCATGATTCCTCGCGGTGCAATTTGATTCCATCTAAAATTATGCCTTTATTTCCTTCCTACTCATTCTTATACGGTGTGGAGTGCTTGTTATCGACTATTAGCGGGAAACATATCAGGGAAATCTCGTACTACTAGATTTGAATTGATAGAAGGAGTATCCATACTGGTATCTCTCATGTAATCTAAGTATGCATCACGACCTTTTTCAACCACACGAAGAGCCTTAAGGAAAGAAATAACTCTACTGGAAGTGTGACCTAAGGCACCCCTCCACTCAATACGCGGTACACCTTGCATGGCCAGTGTCACATTTTTGGCATGACAATCAAGAATAGCATAATGGGGTGACAACCAGTCCATGCCCAATACAATATCAAAATCAATTATGATGAGCAATAATAAGTCGGCTCTTGTCTCAAAACCACCAAGAATAACCAAACATGACCGGTAAACGCAATCTACAACAAGAGAATATCCAATAGGAGTAGAAACATACATTGGGAGCTCCAAGAATCTTGAGGTACACCTAAATGTGGAGCAAAATAAGAAGACACATAAGAATAAGTGGAGCCTGGACCGAATAGAACTGATGCATCTCTGCGATAGACTAAGATAGTACTTTTGATGACCGAATCAAAGGCGGCAGCCTCAGTACGACCGGAAAGATCATAATATCTGACCTAGCTTCCCCCTCGAGGGTGACCTCTACCACCCCGACCTCCACCTCTGGCTGGCGGGGCCGATGGAGTAGGAGCTAGTGTTAGAACCATAGCCTGAGAGTTCTGCGGGGCCTGTTATGGCTGAGAAGTCTACGGAGGTGCACCCCTCCTGAGTGTGGGGCAATCCCTCACCATATGGAATGTGTCACCCCATTCAAAACAAGATCTGGGAGGACGTGGCGATTGTGGCTAGCTCGGGCCAGTTCTGTTGCACTGACCACTAGAAGCACCCCGTGCAGGAGGCGCACTAGAGACTGAAGGTGCGTAATAAGGCTCCTAAGGCCTAGGTGGAGCTGGAATACCGCTAGCTGCTGGAAGAGCAGAATGAACGGGGTGATCCATATGACCCCTACCATGATGACTTGCCGCTGGGGAATGGGCACCAAAAAAATGGCTTGACTCTCGAGACCTCTTGGCCTCCCTCTCCTCTCTATCCCTAGCATGCATACCCTCAATCCTCCTAGCAATGCTCACCACTTGCTGATAAATATATCCATCTCTAACTCATGATCCATGATAGACCTAATGATGGGAATAAGTCCCTCAATAAACTGGCTAACCTTCTCGCGAATCGTAGAACTAAAGCTGGTGCATGTCTAGCTAAGTCGATATAACAGACATAATACTCCGAGACAATCATAGTACCCTGGCGCAAATTCTCAAACTTTATGCACCAGGTATCCCTATGACTCTAGGGGATATACTTCCTCATGAACTATCTGAAAATTGAGCTCAAGTCAGGGAAGTTGCCTCATCCGGACTGTCTAACTCATAAGCACACCACGACTGATAAGCGGATCCTTGAAGATAGAAAGTAGTGAAGGAAACCCCGCTCAATCCTGATATGCCCATAGTGTGGATAATACGGTAGCACTCCTCGAGAACTCCCAAGGCATCCTCTAATGCTAACCCACTAAATACTGGAGGATCATATTTGTTGAACCTCTCTAGTCTCCATTGCTCATCCTCTAAAGTAGATGCCCTATCCTCGGGCTGAACTAGTACTGCAGGTGGCGTAGGTATAATCTCTTGGGCCTTCTCAACATTCACTCGCTGCTCAGGGGTGCGGGCGGCGGGAGTCCGTACTTCTTCCCTGGCCTGGGATGTGGCTGCAGTAAGGGGAAGCAATCCTACCCGAGCCAAAGTGGTGTACATGCTCATAAATTGTGCCAAAATCTCCTGGAGTGCTGGAGTTGTAGTGGCAGACGTACCAAGAATCTGGACTCTATCTGGTACTGCTGGTGATACCTCGACGGCAGCTCATGCGGGTGCTCTAGTTGCACCATGAGCACGTCATCGACCTTGACCTCGGTCTTGGCCTCTGACGGCTCCAGTAGAGGGGGCGGGTGCCTGGTCATCCTGAGTAGCACGTGTCATTACCATCCGTGAGAGAATAGAAGATAGAAGTTTATAATTGTGATATCAAAAATCTCGCACGACAAGGAAATCAAACGAAGTGAAATTTTCCTAACAGTTACCTAGCCTCTTGTAGATAAGTACAGACGTCTCCGTGCCAATCAGCGATACTCTGATAAACTAACTTATGATTCATGACTCTTATGAACCTAGAGCTCTAATTCCAACTTCTCATGACCCTGGTTCACCCTCCGTGAACTATCATGATGGAACCTATACTCTACGAATAAGTAAACCTATATTGCGGAAAAGAAACCAAAATTTGCGTAAGTAATCAACTTAAAAGAGAAATAAGGAAAATAAATAGTGAGTAAATGTGCCGCTCGACATACATCATAAAAGATTCTCAAAACCATTACATAGATCCAAGACCCGGAAACCCATGAATCAGAAGCTAAGAAATATTACATAGCTCTAACTCTAGAATGTCTAACAAGAACTGAAATATAGAAGGGCTAATACTAAATAGCAGAAATAGAAACAGACTCCTTAGTCTACGGACGTGGCAGATATACGTAGAAGTCGCTATTGTAGTCACCTCACCTCAGGGGTGGTAGGACTGAGTTGAAGTACCTAGATTTTCACATGAAAAACATGTGCAAGAAGGGCATGAGTACACCATATCGGTACTCATTAAGTGCCAAGCCTAACCTCGATTAGATAGTGATGAGGAAGGTCGGGACCCTACTACGGTTAAATAAGATACATGTTTTAACATAATGAATTAAACAATGTAATACGTAATACAAATCTGAAGGCATCAACAACTACTACAAGGGCAAGTAAAAAATACAGTAAGAGAATACAACGTGGTTCAAAAATAATAACCGGGTATCTCCAGGGATACAATAACGTATCCCCCAAATATAAATAGAAAGAATTAAAGCCCATGTCACTTGGCCTAATAGCCCAGCCGAAAATGGCCCACATTTGAAGCTTTTACCCTATATAGCCCATGGTTGTACATAACTTGAAAGAAACTTTTCAGCCTTTAGCCCACTATTAAAGACATACTTTTAGGGTTTTTATTATTTTCTTCTTTCTTCATTCCCTTATCTCTCTTATCGCCTCTCACCTTTCTCTCTAACCCACATGAATCCATCATCCTCTACCCAATCAAAGGCCACTACAATCACCATTCTACCCAGAAAAAAGTAATTCGCGTGGAAGGAGTTTCTGTTGTTGTTGTTGTTGTTGTTACTTCTTAAAGAAACATAAAAATACACAGAGATCTCAAAATAAATAGCTCTCAAACTTGATTTGCAAACAACCACTAATTTTGGAGGATTTTGAAGTTTGAAGTTTTGGTAATTTTGGAAGATTTTGAAATTTGAAGTTTGAAGTTCTGGAAATCATAACTATGTAGCAGGTTGTATCGACCCTGTATAATAGTGTATATGGATATACAGACACCTCTTATACACTATTATACATATTTATACAAGTTATACAATATTGTATAATTGTGTATAAATGCATATTTTTTGTGTATAATGTTGTATAAATATGTATTTTTCAGTTTATAAGGATGTATATACATTGTTAGTGTGTAAGAGGTCTCTATATAAGTTTGACACTTCGTTCTCTTCTTTTTTTCGTGTATGTGCTATATGAAATAGATTTGTATGCGTTGGAGGAATTCTACAATTTATTTATCAATTTTTTATTTTTCTTTATCTCGTTGGATTGCTTCAGCAATTGCATATAAAGGTGTTCGAATTTCTTACCTTCAGATAATATGTATTATTCAGGATAGGATTTTTGAGTTGCGTTGTGGCTTATTTGCATTTTTTATCAAATGCTTAATAATCAAAGAAAATCAAGAGAATGAAAACAATTGATTGTATAAAGAGGGAACAATAACAGTAGTTGATTGTGTGAAATAAGTTATTTTTTCGGGAATTAGCCTATTATTTTTGGGCTATAGATTTGGCATATGATATCTAAGCTATTATGTTGTAAGTCAGGTGTGTGAGTTATACTTATGTGAAATTATCCCATATAAATATCATATCCAGTGGAATCTCTTAGGTGCAGTCCTGTAGTCCAACTCATAAATGTGTAGGGGGATATCCCGGAATGCAATTTCAATATCCCAAAATAAATATACATGGGAACTCCCGGGATACCGTCCTGTAGACCTAAGTAAACATACAGTGGAGCTCTTGGGAAATCATCTCGAAGTCCCAAAGTAAAACATAGTACAGCAACACAAGAATATTCAACAAAGCTAGATTTCATACCAAGTAAATAGATAAGTCTAGCCTAGCATGTTTCCCGTATTGCAATTAAGGCAAATTGAGAAAATAGGCAATTAAGTCTATTAAAGATACTTTTCTAAACTAATAACAACCCAAATACACAAGTAAATGAAGTAGGAGAGAGGGAATTCAATTGAAGTACTTAAAGAAAATCCGAATTTATCAAAAATTAGCTCAAGTACATGCTTGTCACCTAACATACGAGGCATTTCGATTACCACAATAATAATCCTAAGGGGAAAGGACCCCCACAAAAGGTTAGACAAGCCACTTTTCTCGAACCAGCTCACAATAAACCCAAACCCACATTCTTGCCACGATTAATCGACTCTAAATGACCCAAATCTATTCAATTCAATTTTATAATATAAATAAAACTTCAACTAATTTATTCTACAAATAAATTCTAAGCTAATGCGCAAAATTAGGTAAAATAACCAAAATGCCCTCCGGTCCCACACCTTGGAATTAGGTAAAATTTATATTTTTAGAATCATCATACTCTCACGAGATCATTTATACCAACATTATTCTAGTTCGACATCAAAATCTAGATCAAAACCCCAAAATTAGGCCTAAGAACTTTTCCCCAAATTTCTACCAAAATTTCAAAATTAAAAGATGAATAGTCTATACCAAGTAAGAATAACTTACCCAAGTTGCCCTTGTGAAAAACCCTTAAAAATCATTATCTCCCGAGCTCCCAAGTCCAAAATATGAATTATGGTATAAACCCTCGATTTTGGGTATTAAATTTTGCCCAGGTCATTTGTGAATTGCGATCGCGAGAAATCATTTCTGATCGCAAAGAGTAAGGTGAAAGGCTCTTGAAAATGGCATACGCGAATGCGAGTGGAAGCATGCAATTGCAGATAAGAAAAATGGTGGCTTACGTGTTCGCGGTCTAATCCACGCGAACGCAAAGAGGAAAATGGCCACTGAGCAAACGACTCAGTTTTTGCTATGTGAACGTGAAGAATGGGAAGCGAACGTGAAGAAGGAGGGAATAAACTTTCGCGATCGCGAACAAACTAACGTGATTCCGTAGTACAAAGTGATCCCCCTATGGAATTACTCTGCACGAACATGGAGGAAGGGCTGCGATCGCACTGAAGGAAACCAGATACCAGCAGTTTAGCTATTCAACAAGTTTCCAAAAATTATTCATTGAGAATCCGAAACACATCGGAGGTCCCCGGGAGCTCAACCAAACCTTCCAACCAAGCCTAAAACATCATCCAAACTTGTTCCAACCTTCGGAACGCTGAAAATAACATCGAAACACCTATTTTCATCGGATTTAACCTTAAGAATTTCAAAAACTCTAAAAATACATTTTCGGTCAAAAAGTCTACCAAACCTCGTCCGAATGACTTGAAACTTTGTACGCACATCCCAAATGAAATATCAAAACTACTGCAATTCTCAAAATTCCATACCGAACCTCGGATCAAAATCTCACTATCAAACTGGAAGCTTTCAAAATTTGACCATTCGGCATTCAAGCCTAAGTTAGATATGGACCTCCAAAACACTATCCGACCATGACCCTAAACCCGAAATCACCCAACAAGCTAACGAAACCATCGAATTTCCATTCCAAGTCCGTCTTCACACTATTTCGACTACAATCAATTTCCAAACACTTAATCTCTCATTTAGGGACTAAGTATCCCACAACTCTTCGAAACTCAAAATCGAACATCTCACCAAATTAAAATAGCATAAATAAACTTGGGTGAAGTAGTTAATTGGGGGTCGGGGCGTAAATTCCAAACAAGAACAGCCGGGTCATTACAAGTAACTTTCTTCACTAATCTCAAGCTCGAACTTGGCCTACTAGCTCCCAAGGGAACTTTCTTCTTCAGGACCTTTAGGTGACCCATCCGGAGAAATATTTCGACTTATATATCTCCATGCCATCAAAGAAGGAGTGGATAAGGTCATTTGCTCCTTCAGCTGATTTTTCTTTGCCTGCTTGAGCCTCTTCGAACATGGTCTCGGTATGTGAGGGTGTTTCAATGATGTCAATCACACTGGTCACCTCCTTAAGAATAGGACAATTTCTTGGGAGGTAAAAACCTCCATCTCTATTTTTTCCTCTCGAAACGGAAGGGAATCAACCTCAAGACCCCCTTCGTCAGTCGCCGCCTGCTCCACGAAAGCGGTCAATCCGTGGGCTACAAAGATATCATCTTATTCAAACTTATCCCTGAGCCAGTGAAGAAATTTAGGGTCTGGTACCTTTAATTGGTATTTTTCTTGGTCTTATGAGCCCAGGTGGCCACCATCTTTTTCATCCTTAACTAGGGATTCAGGGAACTCGAGGAATTTATTTTCCTCTTCTTCTCCTCCATGGCAGCCTAGGGCTATCCAAAAATGTAGGGTTAAATGGATAAAGGACATGTCGTCCTCACCATTCAAAGACCTAGTGTTCTTAGTGTTGGCCCAAGTAAAGGTGATGTTTTGAAGACTGACAAAACAACTAAAAAATGGACCAGGTCCATCTTGTGAAGCACATTCATGATCAACCCAAACATGTGAGATGCACGTGAATGAGATAAATCTATCTTATCAGAAGTAATATCTCATGATCTAATCGAAAAGGTTGCATAATTGGATAAGGAGAGAAACACTCCTTATACAAAAAGAACACAGTTTAGAAAGAGGGTAATGCTAGAGTATGAGATCAACTAGAACTATTCTATCATTGAAGACTAGCATCAGTATCCCAGTCTATCTCTAATTACTAACCTATTAAATATCAGTGTTGTTCTATTTTACAAGTAATGCACATAAGTAGAAAGTAATCGTAAATTGAGTGCAAAAGAGGAAGGCAATTTTGCAAGAAATTTTTGTGTAATTAAAGCCTGCAATTCTGAAGCTACATGAACAAGATTGAAGAACCAGTTCCAAGAGTCTATCTTTTTTTCTAGTTCAATTGTAGTAGGTAATTTTACATTGTACCTTTAGCTTTTATAAAAGCAATTGTATTTAGGTACTTATATTGTTCAAGTTAGAGTTAACTTGAAATTTTCATAAAAGTTGAGGTTGTGTGCCACAACGGGATTAGTGTTAATCCTAGGTTTACAAAAGAGTTTTAAGAAATGCAGTTTTTGGCTTAGTGATTTTAGTGGAGAGCTTGGAAAACTCCTACTGGAAAGTAGGTCATGATTTTTTCACCTTTTGAGCCAGGTGTTTTCCATGTAAAATATTTTGTTCTTTACTTTCAGCATTTACTATTTCTGCAATATTAGGTTAAGGAACTTAGAAAACGAAGTCCTTCCATAATCAAGTTAAGCAAAAATTGGGTACCACACAAATCACCCCCCTCCCTATTGTGTGGTATTGAAGTATAAAATATCAATTGGTATGAGCAACTTATCCTTGAAGAGGTTAACACCTTAGGAAAAGATCAAGATGAGTGCACCACCTGGAAACTAGGAAGGGCAATCCACCGCTAGGCCCTCACTCTTTAATGGTCAATACTATTCTTGATGGAAGAACAAGATGAGATATCACATAATAGGAAAGACTATAAACTTTTGGACATAGTCACTGATGATCCCCTAGCTACTACAAAGAAGAATGCTGAAGGATTGGACGTGCCAAATACAAGAGTTGACTGCACTACTGAAGATTTGAATAAATTGAAGAAGAATGCCAAGTTCAAGAAATGGTTTGTGTGTGGACTAGGTCTAGATGATTACAGTAGGATTCAAAATTGTACCACTAGTACGGAGATATGGGACACTTTACAAGTGGGTCACGAAGGAACTCTTCAAGCAAAGAGATCAAGAAGAACACTGCTATATTCTCAATATGAGAATTTCACTATCAAAAAAGGAGAAACTATCTAGGATATGTACACAAGGTTCACAACACTAACAAATGAACTTAAATATCTTGGGAGAATTATCCTTTAAGAAGACAAGGTTGAGAAAATCTTAACAAGGGTCTTACAAGTAACTTTGGAAAGCAAAATCAGTGTTATTCAGGAATCAAAGAACATTTCTACTCTCAAGTTGGATGAACTAATTGGAAATCTTATTGTCTATAAACTGAGAAGGAATACCATAAAAAAGGATGCACCCAAGAAGGAAAGAAATTCCGGCTCTCAAACTGAAGGTGTAGATATGGAGGATGATTAAATGACCATGATCACAAGGGATTTCAGAAAGTACCTAATGAGAAGAAAGGGTTCTTCAAGAGGTACAACCTTCAACAAACCAAGGGCTCTTAAGAAACAGACCAACGAGGGTTGCTAAAAATATGGTAAGACTGATCACATGATCAAGAACTGTCCTCAGTGGAAAATTTAATGGAAGAAGGAAAGAGGAAGAAGGAACTGGTTCAACCAAAAAGGAACAAAGGATCAACAAAGGCTATGGTTGCTGCTTGGGGAGAAACATCATATGAAGACTCAAAAGATAAAGCTGGAGATGAACAAACATTTATGGCCATCGGAGAATTAGATGATGAACAAGAGGTAAGTGTCCTTCTTCTCATAGACAAGATTAAATTCATATCTAAAGAAAGGTTGCATGAACTATTGCTAGACTTCACTGATGAGTCTTAGATAATTAACAATGAAATAACAACTGTCTAGGAAATGTGTGATCTTAAAAGCCAAGTGAAAAAACTTAGAATCTGGGGCTAATAAAAGTGACAGTAAAAATGCTAAGTTGAAGAACCAGGTTATTGAACTTGACACCAATGTCTCAAAACTTAGGTATGAAAATTTAAAACTAAAATTAGGAATAGGTAAGAAGAAAGGTGATCACACACACATATTACCTTGGAAGAAAATGAAGGATGACCTGTACAACAAAGATGAACAAATAAGAAGCGTAAAAAAAGACCTAGCAAAGGTAAAGCGTGAATAAACAGAACTTGCAAATGGAATAAGACTTCTTATGCACTATCCTGGCTGCAAGAACACCATAGTAGAAACAAGAGAGGACTTGGCTATGGGACCCAAGTACCTAAGTGGGATCCCAAAAGCAAGTACATCAATCTTCCTGTAGCAAGACTGTGGCAAGACTGGTTATTACAAAAATGAATGTAATGCAAAAGAAAAGGCCAGTCAAAAGAGCAAAGCCTTTGTTCAAGAGAAAAATAGGCTGCCTGGGTGGACTAAAAGAAACTTAATTTACCTCTTTGCCTATAGAAATGGACCTAAACTTCCCCATAGATTCTGGGTAGAGGCTGTAAAGATTTCTTTTTGTAGGTCCAAGTGAAGGGAAGTAGCCAAATATTGTACATGGATAGTGGCTAGTCAAAATATATGACTGAAAGCAAGAACCAGTTCCTTTCACTTATGGACTTAAAAGGAGGTAATGTCTCATTTGGAAATGGGAAGAAAGGTGAAATTATTAAGGTTGGAATGGTAGGTAAGACACCGCACACTCTATTGAGAATATCTACTTGATAGATGGCTAGAAATATAGCCTAATCAGTGTATCAAAACTATGTGACAAGGGTAACCATGTAGCATTTACCTCTACCAAATACGTTGTGATTAACCTTACCACTGACAAGATTGTTTTGCATGGAAAAAGAGTTAACGATTTATTTCCCGTTATCACAAACAATATCGGTTAATATCCCAAATCGGCATATTATATGATCCCCTCATGTGGCACAAAAGACTTGGTCATGCAAGTCTGAATCAACTCAACAAATTAGTCTCCAAGGACCTGGTGATAGGTCTACCTTACATTAAGTTCAAGGAAGACAAAGTTCGTGAGGCTTGTGCAAGGGGAAGTAGTTAAAATCGTCCTTTATAAGCAAGAAAATGGCAAGTACAACCAGGACGATAGAACTGGTTCATATGGATCTCTGTGGACCAATGAGAACGTTAGGAATAGGTTGTAAGGAATATGTGATAGTACTTGTTGATGATTATTCTAGGTTTACTTGAGTGTTGTTTTTAACATCTAAGGATGGAGCATTTGACATGTTTACTGCCTTTGTTAGAAAAACTCAGAAATAATTAGGTAATCAACTTGCATCAATCAGGTCTGGTCGTAGAATTGAATTTAAAATGCTATGTTTACTAAAACATTTGATGAGCATAGTATCATAATTTTTCTAACCCGTAGGACTCCTCAACAAAATGGAGTAGTTTAAAGAAAGAATAGGACTCTAGAAGATATGGCTAGGACTATGCTTCTTTCTAGTAAACCGCCCCATAACTTCTGGGCGGAGGTTATAAATACTGCATGTTACATCGTTAATAGATGAATGACTAGACCTCTTGTAGAGAAGACTCCCTATGAGTTACTTAAAGGGAGAAAACCAAATATATTCCATCTTAGGGCATTCGGATGCAAGTTCTTTATGCATAATAATGGAACAGACTCCCTAGATAAGTTCGATCCCAGAAGTGATGAGGGAGAATTCTTGGGATATTCTTTACATAGCAAAGCATATAAAGTGCTCAATAAAAGAACTTTGTGTGTAGAAGAAAGTGTACATGTTGTTTTTGATGAAACTAAAATTCTTTCTAAGAGACTAGAACACTAAGATGAAGCTAAATGGATGGTAAACAAATTAACTAAAGTCTCAGCTCAAGCTAACGTTTCACCAAAAGCAGGAACATGTGATGGAATAGATTCTTAAACCTAGGGCAACCTGATATGGAGAACTTAACAAAGAGCAATTGAAAACAATACCCTAAAGGAGCCTGTTCATGACCCTATTCCTCAGCGACTATATCAATGTTCTCATTCCATTCAGAACATAATCACTAATCCAACATTGGGAGTTAAAACTAGATCACAATTAAAGAATATGTGTGCTTTTGGTACTTTCCTATCTCTTATTAAACCTAAAAATGTTATTGAGGCTTTGCAGGATGCAGATTGGGTAAATGTAATGCAAGATGAAAATCTATCAGTTTGAGAGAAGTTAAGTTTGGAATCTAGTTTCAAGACCCAAGGATAGATCGATAGTTGGCACTAAATGGGTCTTCAGAAACAAGCTTAATGAAGATGGAACAGTTATAAAGAACATGGTAAGACTGGTGGTCCAAGGTTATAGCCAAGAGGAGGGTATAGATTATGATGAGACGTTTGCTCCAGTTGTAAGACTCGAGGCAATAAGACTCCTCAGAGCTTTTGCAGCACACGTGGAATTCACTCTTAATCAGATGAATGTCAAAAGTGCCTTTCTTAATGGTTAACTAAAATAAAAATTGTTTGTCAAACAACCTCCAGGATTTGAGAGCAAGGAGTGTCCTGAACATGTGTAACAAATTAGACAAGGTTCTCTATGGACTCAAGAAGGCTCCTAGAGCATGGTATGAACGACTATCCAAATTCCTGCTTGAACATGAATACAAAAGAGGTAAAATTGATAGTACTCTATTCTTGAGGGAAAAAGGTAAGGGTATTTTTGTGGAACAAATATATGTTGATGACATAATTTTTAGGGCTACCACTGAGAAACTAAGGATTTTGCAAAAATTAATGGGGAGTGAGTTTGAAATGAGTATGATAGGTGAGCTTAACATTTTCTTAGGCTTACAGATCAAACAAACCCCAAATAAGACCATGATCCATCAGCAAAAATATGCATAATAGTTGATTAAAAAGTTTAAAATGGATGAATCAAAGGAAATAGACACACTCACTGCAATAGATACTAAATTAGACATAGATGAACCCAGTTTATCTTTTGATCAAAAGTTGTATTGGGGTATGATTGTTTCACTTTTGTATCTTACTGCTAGCAGACCCGACATAGATTTCAGTGTAGGGCTTTGTGCTTGTTGTGGATTGACCCCGAACCACTATTCGGGTAAAAGTAGTTGTGCCCGCTCATTCCTTCGGGTTGAGTTTGCTACGATCAGTACTCTAAAGGTAGTAATTTCAATCTAGTAGGGTATGTTGATACCGATTATGCATGTTTTCTTGTGGATAAAATAAGCACCTCAAGTATGGATTATTTTCTTAGTTCATGTCTTGTATCATGTGCCACTAAAAAGCAAAACTCAGTGGCCTTATCCACTGCTGAGGCTTAATATGTTGTTACTGCCTCTTGTTGTGCTCAATTGTTGTGGATCAAACAACAACTGATAGATTTTGGCATTGAAGTTGGTTGCATTCCTATCTTATGTGATAACACTAGTGCTATAAGTATGATAAAGAACTATTTTCATCATAAGATGACTAAGCACATAGAGGCTAGACATCACTTCATAAGAGATAACTATGAGAAAGGATTGACTGCCATAAAATTCTTTGCTACTGATAGATAAATTACTAATATCTTTACTAAAGCATTGAGTAGAGAAAGATTTGAAAGGAACATGTTGAAATTAGGGATTATTAAGATCACCTAATGGGACCTTCTTAGAATACAAAATGAAAATTAAAATGAAAATTGAAAAAAAAATTAGGCTAGGAATTCTGAACTTGTGTAAATATCTGAATTAAATTTTAATCAGCCTCATATTGTAAATAGTATACTCCTATGACATGTGTTAATATGACTCTCTGATCTCTCACAAAGTGTTCTCTATTGTGGTAATGATGCATGGTCAAGGAAATTCTAAATGAAGAACCTGGTTCATCAATATTGGTTCATCTAAATGCTAAGGTATATTTTCATTACTCTACACAATTAGAAATATAAATATTTAAATCATAAGCAAAAGTCCTACAATTGATCAACTACATCGAAAATTCTATCTATTTGTTTTTCAACTAGTTTCGTCGGCATTAGAATTCTAAATCACAAAAATTACCTAAAATCTAAGCTTAACCATTCATTCAACCTAAAATTTTAGGTTGATTAGACCTCTAATTCACTACTGCTATAGCTAACATTACCACTAAATGAGTATCTCTTTTAATACGCATTGTTACCTCATGCTATCTTCATATTTCTAAACCGTCAAAAACCCTTAGGAGAGTAAAAATGCTTGTTCGAAAATAGTGGCTTCTAGGGATCTTTCAAAGAAATTGAATGGGAAATTAAAGGCAAGTCAGGTCTAAGACTCCGATTCTAAATCTGATTCTTACAAATCCGCTTGTGAGGGGGAAGTACCTGGGCCTTCTGACTCTAATAAGGCTTAGAAATCCCCTTCTAAGGTAAGTTCTTCTCTGGCTGAAAATTTAGAACATCGATTTGTGTTGGTTGGACCTATAAGGGATGTAGAAATACCTCAGTTAGGTAGGAGTGGTGGTAAAAAGAAATTTGTAAAAGAAAAGGAGAGAGGGTGGATGTAGAGGAGTGAAGGGAAAATGGAAATGAGTGGTTGATCATTTACCCACTGCCGGATTGTTAGTACCGGCTATTTTTGGGGTTGTACAAGAAGTATTGAAGAAAGTGGCAAGAAGTCAGGACGAAGTGGATCAGGGGAGGCTGCTGAGGGGCTAGTTAATATAAACTCATATTGAGATGAACCAGGTGCATCAGTTGAAGAAACCCTAGTAGACCTTCTGAAAAAGGTATGTGTAAGTTACAATCTAGAAAAGAAGATCTCCCACACCAAAACCACCTAGTGCTACTAAACATTCCCAGAAAAAAAGGCTTCCTCCCCAATAACTACTGAAACTTCCTTGCCAAACGGAAGAGCAACAATAAGTAGGGTGAAACAAAGTGAAAGAGATCTCCAATATGTTTTAGCTGAAAGAAAGAAGAAAGGGATGGATAAAGGAAAAACTAAGGTTGCAGAGCCTGCTAAGGCTGTTGATGTGGATGAGATGGAATAGGTCCATCATGAAGAATAGACAACTTTGGAGGTTCAGACCCCCAAGCCCAAAAAGACCAAGACTTCTTCCAAAAAGTCTTCATGTGTGTCTGAGGTTGTTGAACCTTCATTGGCTAAGAGGACAAGGTCAACAGTGAAAAGTAAACAAGTACGAGTTTCTGGAGATGAGGAACGGAGTGATGAAGAAGAAAATAAGTCTGATGGTGAACAAGACAAGCTTGCCAAGTTTGGAAAAGGGAATATTTTGAAGGGAAGTTTACTGAAAGATTTGGTGGAACCAGGAATGGTTCTTTTGGTTGACACCTTAGTTGTTCAGGGCTAGAAGGACTTGGTCCTCCGGATGGATGGGAGATTGGATAGAAATGTAATCATTTAATTCATGGCAAATACTAAAGTAAAAAATCGCAGAATTATGAGCAAAATTAAAGAAATTCAAGTGGCATTTGATGCTGAGAAGCTGGGTGAGATTCTAGATATCCCTACTAAGGGGTATGATGATTACACAAGATAGAGATGGCCAATTCTGAATTCCAGTCCATTTGCCCTTACCATCAATATGAACTTCTGTGATATTGACGGAGTGAATGAGGCCAAGTTTGTGCACAAGATTGAAATGAAGCCACAACACAAAGTACATTATGTGTTTGTCAAAAAGTGCCTACTGCCAAGGCAAAGGCAGGAGAGAAGGCATATTGAAAATTATATGGACTTATTTTTTATGAAGTGCCTTGAAAGTGAAATACAAATTAACTATCTTGTATTCATCATCAAGATACTGGACACGGTTATCAATAGATCTAAGGCTCACATTACCCTTATGGCTTTATTCTGACTACGATTTTGTATATGTGTATTGTGCCTCTGAGGAAATGGGAAATAGCCTTAAGAAAGGATTACTTTTGCATTAATACTCTGCTTGCTTGTGAATATTACTCAATGCCATCCCAAATGAACCTGGTTCATCCTAGAAGACACCTATGAATAGTAAAGTTAGGGCTCTTGTTCAGGAAAGTGAAGCCAAGAATGCTGAGATAGCTAGGCTAAAGGCGGATGTGGCGGAGGTGGAATCTGAGAGGGGTGATCTCAGAACTGAGCTTGTCAAGGAAAATGATAAAAATGATGGAATTCTTCACGATATGCTTAATCTTCTCCAAGCCTAAAACTGACCCTCTAGCTCCCCCACACCTTAGGAATTATATCATTTATCCTCTGAACCTGGCTAGTACCTTCTGTTATCCGGATTAGGGAGTTTTTCTTTTTGCTCATATTTTGAATATTTTTTATTTCTGCTCAACATATCTTTTATCAATGATATTTACTGTTTTTCTTTTGTTAAATGTTCATATTTCCTTGATAGTACAAATATGTTGTTTGATTACTGATGATTAATCCATAATTGCACTTTCTGTTGCCCTAGTAGCCGTGAGTACTTATTAAAATCTGGGACTTATGCATTGTATCCAATTGTTCGATAATGCCAAAAGGTGGGAAGAGATATTGTTATTTACATATTCTGAATATGTTATATTTATAACCTAATTAGCATGGTCCTTGATGATAAGTGAATTTTCTAAACTTTGTATTGATGGTTAAGTTGGGTTCTTACAGGTTCCAAGTAAGTAAAAAGCACAGAATATTTTATTATCAAAAAGGAAAAATTTGTTGGCCCAAGTAAAGGTGAAGTTTTGAAGACTAACAAAAGAACTCAAACATGGACCGCGTCCATCTTGTGAAGCACAGTCATAATCAACCGAAACATGTAAGATGCACGTGAAGGTGATAAATCTGACTTATCATAAGCAATATCTTCTGATCTAATCAAAAATGTTGCATAAGAGGAGAGAAAGACTCCTTACACGAAGAGAATAAAGTTTAGGAAGCGGATAGTATTAGAGTATGAGATCAACAAGAACTCTTCTACTATAGAAGAGTAACATCTGTATCCAGTCAATCTCTAATTGCTAACATATTAAATATCAGTGTTTTTCTCTTTTACAGGTAATGCACATAAGCAAAAGTTAAACTTAAATAGAGAGCAAAAGAGCATGGCAATATTTCAAGCAATTTATGTATAATTCAAGCGTGCAATTCTGAAGCTACTTGAACAAGATAGAAGAACCAGTTCCAAGTGCCTATCTTTTATTCTAGTTTAATTATAGTATGTGATTTTATATTGTACCTTTTAGCTTTTATAAAAGCAATTGTATTGGGTACTTAGAGTGTTCAAGTTAGAGTTAACTTGAACTTGTCATAATAGTTGAGGTTGTGTGCCACTACGGGATTAGAGCTAATCCTGGGTTAAAAAAGAGTTTTTGTTAATACAGTTTTTGGCTCAATAATTTTAGTGGAAGTTTGAAAAATTTCTACTAAGTAGTAGGTCATGATTTTTTCACCTTCTGATTTTTCACGCAAAAATCTATGTGTTCTTTATTTTTTTTACTTATTATTCCACAAATTGTAGTAGTTGGAACACCTAAAAGAACCAGGTCCTTCCATAATCAAGTTAAGAAAATTGAGTACCACTCAAACCATCCCCCACCTTTTGTATGGTATTGGATTATAAAACATACTTATGCAAACCTACTAGGGAAAAGAGAAGGTCAACATCGTGTAAGTTTGGAGCATGGTAAAAACTATTCAAAGGATAGCCTTAACATGAGAACGGGCCTCCCATTTCTATTTGAAAGTTTGCACCATATACGCTTGTAGTATGACATCTGGTGGCAGATCCCTTTGATCCACTTCTTGAACCGGGGGATCGCATTAGAAATGCAAATAACAGTTGCACAACCAAGAACACTGGCGATGAGAGAAAACTGATGGAAATTGACACTTAAGGGAAGAATACACTTACAAGATGTGTTCAACTTCTCGGGGTAAGGATCAAGTCTTCAGTTTTTACCCGAACAAAATATTGATGCTAGCTTCGGTCTCGATCCTCATTAATGCTAGAAAAAGGGACCTTGTTGGCTCAACGAACAAGCTTGATTAGTCTCTTTTAGAAAATTCAAGAACAGCATAAACATAGTATGAGGTTGAGGGTAAATTGAGGAGATTTGGTATTATTCAAAAAGTGGCAAACGAGGATCACGGTCATCAAGAAGGACAGGTGAATTTTCTCGAGACACACTTCCTACCTCTTACAAAAGGTCAGAATTATTAGGTTGACCAGGACCAGCGTAAACGATCAAGTGTAAAAAATTAAATGCCTTCCACGTAGGTAATATTATCATCCTAGGGTCCAGGGATAACCACGTCCTTGACTTCCTATCTTTAGTCCTCTAGTACTATGGGAAGGGTATCTTTAGTAACCGAGAATATATATCTCCATGATTCTTCATCCCGATCTTGTTTGACAGAGGGATTCTCGACCTTGAAATCATTCATGATAGAAAAACCTTGAGGTATAAAGCTTTCCATATGAGGCTCGGGAAGCACCTCGAGAGCATCTACCTCGACATTTGCAATTGGGTGAGAAAGACAAAGTGTATTTTTTACATTGGTAAAGATTTAGAGGTTTTGGCCATCGTGGATCTCGAAAATGTAAGAAGATGAAGATTTGATCGTTAGGAGTGAATGATATGAAGTTCTAGGTTGAAAATCCAACAAAATATATAAAGTTTTGAAGGTTGAAGTTAAGGATATAAAAACTCAAGAAGCCAGGTATGAATATTTGAGGAAGTTCAAAGTCTTTGTAAAGTTCGAAGGTAAGATCTAGGGTTAGAAAGTGAAAGAAGTGAAGAGGGCGAAGCTTTTATTGGGAAAAATGTAATTGATACATGATATTTCATATTTGAAGGCAAATAACCGATAATCAACATGTGTTCAAAGTCAGAATGACGTGACTAATAGGACACTTTGGCTTACCCATCATCTTAGTTGTAACGTGCGAAGGAAGGAACTGTGGTCCGTTCATTATTTCCATTCATCTCGGTAAACCTACACTCTAAGAAATGAGGGGAGTATCTGTATACAAGTGAAATCGGGGATAACATATAACCCAAGTTTTAGGTGAGATAATCGAAGTATGATATGATTACACGGGTCAGAATCCAAGCTAAAAAACTTATAGTACCAAGGACGGAACAAAATGCTCGCCATCGGACTTGATAAAAATAAGCACCTCGGACCCGAGAGGGATTTTAAGACTTTGGGAAATGCATCGATGATTGCACGACTAATTTGGGACCGTGATATCCATGCCCAACCGTATATCATGGCACAGATCTCGCCCGATGTCGATACAGATCGGTAATTAATGTGAAATAAAGATTTTTAGACTTGTGTTAGGGATTAAACTCTCATACTATAGAAATGGGAAGATTTTATTTTAATAGGCCATTTTGTAACACGCATACCAAAGCAATACAAAGTTATTTATTTTCTTTCTAGCTACCTCAAAGTCTTGACTTTACTTTTGTTCTTTGTTCTTGATTGGCTTCGAACCCAAGACCCAACCGAGGGCAGAAATTATTTCCCAATCCAAATTTAAGTTAGACCATTACATTACGACTGGTTGTATTATTCATTGTGGCTTTAACTCATTTATCCAACATTCTTGATTATTTATATTGAATCAATCGACATATCTTTAAATCCTCATAAAAATTCAATTGTTATCCATTTTAAGTTACAGATAATTGCAAAAATGTGGTTATTCTGAATGCTATAACACCATATATGTTACTTCTTACATGAATCTATTCTAATTATGAAAATTACATGCATATGAGAACACACACGTAATTCTAGAGACTAAATAGATTGACAATCAATTTGACAAAATTTCTAGAGAAAAGTATAATAAAGGTTACTGATAAACAGCCAAAATGCGTATTTTTGGTGTACATTCATCTCATAACTTGTGTGGTTAGGTAGTTTACATGCATTTTTGTAGTGAATTTTGCTCATTCTGTGAATTCTTATGTGTAGAAGAAAGTTGGACGAAGTATGAACAAAAAAAGTTGATCCGGGACCAAATGACAAAAGAAGGACTTTGCTCGTTCACTCTCGCATGCTTCCATGCCTTTTTTCTATACTCCGCTGCTTTTTTTAAGATTTTCCTCAGTAGCTCGTTCACTCTCGCATGCACATGAGAGAGTGAACGAGCTACTGAGGAAAATCTTAAAAAAAGCAGCGGAGTATAGAAAAAACGCATGGAAGTGCACGAGAGACCTAGAAGAAAAATAAAAAAGAGAAGAACTTTGCTCGTTCACTCTCGCCTGCACACGAGAGAGTGAACTAGCTAACCTAAAAAGACTGTTTCAAATTGGGCTTGTATACTTCACACCGTGCTAACCTTATCCCATATAAATGGTATTTAAACTCACTTTTGTGAAGGGAGTATGTGACTTGTGAAGGGGCGTTACTTTTGAAGGGGATAAGACGTTGGGAACATTCTTTGGAGGAGAAAATCATCGAGTTCTTCATTTCTTCATATTTTCTCTGTAACTTTTTAATGCAAAATACTTGGAAGGTTGTTACTACGAACATGAAAGGCTAAGTACTCTAGATTCTAAGGTTGTGGTTGACATGGTTATTAATGTTTATTAAATAGATCTTTGTTAATTATGGGTTTTTATTATCATATGGTTGTTTCTTTTATTCTAGTTTTAACTTATAAATTATAGTAGCTACCAATTCACCCTTCTATCTATACTATGCTTGAGAAAGCCGTGTTTAGATTAAAGTAGATTTAAAGAGAGCCGTATTTACAATATAATTAAAAACTATATTGTATTTGTTCATGATAGATTCAATGGCATATAAATAAAGGATTGATATATTGTGAACATGCAGCAACTATTGTGGGAACATGCTATTCATATAAATGATCAGGTCAATTAGCAACCACTGATAATCTTGATCAACAAGTATGGTTATTGACCTTTATAGGATTGGTAAACCAACTATAACCCTGGAATCTTCATCTCCTCTAAGGAAATCCAAAACACCCATTTGCATCCCTGATAGATAAGTACTTGCTCAATATTTGCAAAAGCAGTTTAGTAGAAAAAAAGTATTTTTTAATTATTTTGAACATTTAATTGATTTTAGTTTGCTTAGTTAACGATTAATCTAAGTTTCTGTGAGTTCAACTTTCAAGTTCGAGTCACTTTATTATTTGATGGCTACATATACTTGGTGTACTTGGGGAACCAACAAATTTTTGGTGTAGTTGCTGGGACTTAGTTATTGATTGTTTATCTAAGTTTTGTGTTTAGTTGATCTTTGTTCAAGTTTTTAATTTTCTTATCTAGTTAGTATTTTCTTTTCTTATTTTGACATGATACCTTGGAATGAAAATTGTTTGAATGATGATTATTCTTACTTTGATGATCCTTGTCCATATTTTGGAGGACCCCATCAGTGAATTGTCAGAATATTTCCCGGAGCGGGTTGTGCATACAACTCAATCCTACAAGTGGAATATTTGTAACATGTGTGGTGGTCAAGGTGGCTATTGGGTTGGTTGTCCTAATTCTTTATAGTTGTCTCTGAACCCTTATTATGATCTTTCCAATAATGTTTGTGAGTTTGGCATGATCAACTATATGGAATATATTCAAAACGGTGCTCAAATAATGGACATGATGAGGCAAATAATTTAGAAAGTCAATTTTTAATGAAGCAAACTCATGAACGTCGAAAAGAGATGGAAAATGTCAAGGCAACAATGAAGAGAATGAAGGCCAAAGTGGAAGAAATGGATAAACCATCTAGTGATCAACAAGTTGCAGACTTAGTTTATAGTGAGGAAGAGCCTAAAATTGGACAAGAGAGTGAGTTCTAGCTAGAGTAAACTTTCAAGGAAGAGGCGATTTTGAGCCAAACATGGCTAATGGAACAAGCTAAAAGATTAAAAATATATGAGGCTCAACGTGAGTAAATTACAGGTGGGATGAAAGACTTAATAGAAGAAAGAGTTGAACTGGGACAAGAGATTGAAAAATGTGACACTTATATTCATGGCTTGGAAGTTCAATTGAATGCAAAGGTTGTTGCTTTTAACGCCCAAAACAAATAGTTTCGAGTTGTGTGAAGCTAAAAAAAGAGCTTATACACCAAATTGAGGATTTAAAAGTGGAGATTCAATCATTCGATCATAATCTTGTTGATGATGTCTATGTTGAGGTAAGCACTATATAGTCATGTGAGGAAGTAGATAATGTTATATTTTGAGACTCTAGTGTATGTACATATGAAGATGTAAATAGTGACGCAGTTCTAAAGTTGGAGCATATTGGTACTTATTCCATGCATTTTTTATACTGTGTTTGGACGATGATATGGGAATCGAGTCATTCGAGCCTTTGGAGGATCCAATGGATGATGATGCGGTTCTTACATTTTGGAATTTATTGTGCCAATGAGAAAGAATTACATAACTCATCTGAAGGTCAAGAAGTGTAGAATGCAAAATTGATTACTTGGTCCAATTAGATTTGTACCTCTACCAAGGGAGAATAACCAAAAGCCTGAAGATAAATTGGGGGCTCAATTCATAAGTTCGAGGTGGAGGCAAAAAGTGGTTTGAGTCGTGCTACAACATTAAACCGTGCATTTGTTGGGAGGTAATCTGGCTTTACTGCTTGCTTTTATTTTTATTTTTGTAATATCTGTTTTTATTTTGTAGAATTATAAGCATAGGAACCAAAGCCATTGGAAGAGTGCAAAAGTGAGCTAGATGGGCAGAACTACGTGTGCGTACCCATGTAAAAGACCATATCCGGGGAAAGTTTGAGTATGCCGTGAGCCGCTAATGCTTCGACCATTGGCCTTTCAGGGAGTCTCTTGTCCACCCTCATTTGTATTTTTCCTTATTGGTGCATTGAAAAATTTGCACTCTTTTAAGTGTAGTGTGGGAGAATTTCTCTAGATAATACTAGTAGTGTGGTAGAAATAAATTAATTTCCAAGAAAAATCAGGAAAAAAAGTTGAAAAAAGCTTAAAATTTGGACTTCTCCCGACGATGGATCTCATTTGATAGGTTTCTTGAGGGATTTAAGTCGAAAGAAAAAAGACAAAAAGATTTTCTTTTGTTAGGTAGTGTAATAATTTTTCTTAGCTATTCTTGGTCTCATGGTTCTTTTCCAAAGGTTTTGTTTGAATCGGGTGTAGTTAGTTATTTTAGGAGGAGAAGCCATTATTCTATGATTGAAGTTGAAGCAATAACTCTTGACTTTGTTATGCCTTGAGAATAGTAAATAATTTGGTTGTGACGCTTAGGCTCAAGTTTTGACTCTTGTATAAGAACCTTAAATTGTATGATCTTAACTTTGCTTGACTACTTTGACAAGAATGTATTAATGACTCCAATCTGAGCGAGTTATCCATGTGTGTGTGAGGTTTGTGTGTCATTCTGTACATTGCATTTGATGTGTAGAAATTGCCTTGTGTGTTTGCAAAGCAAAATAGTAGTTGTTTTCAATCTTGAAAGTGATATAAGTGTTTCTTTGTTGAGCCAGACATATATATATATATATATATATCTTACCCACCTAAGTGTTGCGTACATAGTTAACCCCTTTTGAGCCGGTAATCCTATTTCTTTGGCAACCACATTACAAGTCTTACCCATTTACTTGAATGAATCGTTTATTTAAATATTTTCACCTCTCATGAACACTTGAATTGTAATAAACTTTGTAAAAGGTTATGTGTGGGGTTTTAGTTTGGCTTTGGAGTGGAACCAATGAAATAACGAGAAAGGTGCACTACCTTTAAAAAGTAAGAGCCACTTGAATAGAAACAAAGAAACAAAAAGTAGTTGTATTGTGTGAAAAATATTCCTTGATAGTTGTGACTCTTGATGTAATTGTGCTTAAAGAAGTATGGAGTTAATATATATTGATATGAAGGTGGAGTTATGGTTTTACATAAGTGTGAGATTTTAAATGTTAATGTGTATGTATCAAAGTGCTTAGGAAAGTGTAGTCACTCGTATATCAAAATCTTTCCTAACCCGTCCCGCATCCTAAATTACAACCAAATAAAGTCCTAATTGATACTTGAATACATGGGCTCGATCAGTAGAGTAGTATATTATGGGCCAGTCTATGGTTTATATTTTGTGGCATATGAATGTTGTTTCTGAGAGTGAGTGAATTCTTTCTATATCGAGTTCCTAAATGTTCTTGAAATTTATGTGTGTGAAAATACTCTCTTTTGTTGTATGTGGGCACTTGATTCATGAATGAAAGATAATGTCATTGACCTTTATATTAGAGTAAGTGGGTGGGTTGTGAAAAATACATGATGCTTTTAAGTCAAATCTTGAGGTGATGATGTTACACTATTGTGATTAGTCTATTTTAAATATTTTTGGTTTGATAAGCTATGAGAGTTGTTTAAAAAGTTTGTGTTATTGTAAGTGTAGAAAATTGCTCTAGGACAAGCAAGAGTTTAAGTACCGATTGTTGTTTAACAGCCAAAAATACATATTTTTTGGTTTACTTTCATCTCATAGCTTGTGTGATTATGGTAGGTTACATGCATTTTTGTAGTGAATTATGCTTATTACGTGCATTATTAGGTGTAGGAGCAAGTTAGACGAAATGTGAGTAAAAAAAGTTAACTCGGAACCAAAAAACAAAGAAGGACTTTACTCGTTCAATCTCGCGTGCACACGAGATATTGAACGAGCTACTGAGGAAAATCTTGAAAAAAAATAGTGGAGTATAGAAAAAAGGCATGAAAGGTGTGAGAGTCCTAGAAGAAAAAAGGATAGAGAAAAAAATTGCTTGTCACTCTCGCTTGCGCACGAGAGAGTGAACAAGCTAACCTTAAAAGGTTGTTTCGAAGTCGGCTTCCATTATTTCACCTCATGTTGATCCTATCCCATATAAATAGTCTTTAAACTTACTTTTGTGAAGGGAGGACGTGACTTGTGAAGGAGGACGTGACTTGTGAGGAGAGACGTTAACTTTAAAGGGGAGAAGACACTGGGAACATTCTTTGGAGAAGAAAATTATTGAGTTCTTCATTCCTTGATCTTTTCTTTGTCATTTGGGTATGCAAAATACTTGGAATTATAACTCGAATGGGTGCTAAGCACTATAGTTTCTACGGTTGTGGTTGACATGTTTATTAACGTTTATTAATTACATCTTCGATAATTCAGATTGTCATCTTATGGTTGTTTCTTTAATTTTAGCTTTAACTTGTGAATTGTACTAGCTACCAATCCACTATACTATCCATGATATACTTGGGAAAACCATATTCAGATTTAGAGTTAAAGAGAGCTTGTTTCTGAACTGTGGCTCGGGGAATGATTTCGCAGTTAGGATAAGAATGTACCTAACCATTTTTCTTATTAAAAATTATATTATATTTGTTCCTGATAGATTCAATATCATAGCAATACAGGATTGATATATTGTAGACATGCGAGTAGTATTGTGGGAACATGCTATTCATATAAACGATTTGGTCAATTAGCAACCTTTAATAATCTAGATTAACAAGTTATTAAACTGAATAGGATTGGTAAATAGACCACAACCTTGAAATCTTCATCTCCTTTGAGAAAAATGCAAAACACCCGTTTCCATCCCCGATAAATTAGCTAATGCTTGTTCAGTATTTGCAAAAGTAGTTTAGTAGACAAACAATATTTTTTATTATCTTAGACAGTTAATTAATAGTAGTTTGCTTAGTTAACGATTATTCTAACTCTTATTGATTTATTTGACAACCATGTATACTTGCGTGTACTTGAGAACCAACAACTACTTAAACTCAAAAAGAGTTTCTGTAGCTAGCGATTTCGCATAAACTGTATGGAGTAACAATTTAAAATTCTTAATACCATCAGGTCAGTTAAAAATAAATATAAATAATTTTCTTTAAATAATTAGTTATTGATAACTTATATAATTTGAAAAATAATATTCCCTTTGTTCCAGTTTATGTGAACCTATTTCTTTTTTGGTCCGTTCCAAAAAGAATGAACCATTTCTAAATTTGGTAACAATTTATCTTAAAGTTACAACTTCACTCTTAATGAGAAGTTTTTATATCCACACAAATACTCTGAGACCCATCTGAACTTGTTTAGCACCGCATATTCTAAAAATTTTTATTTTTTCTTAAACTTCATGCCCAGTCAAACAGGTTCATACAAATCAGAACAATGGAGTATATTATAACATATCAAATTGCATAGATAATTCGTGTGACATATGAAAATTTTTCTATAACCGGCCACTTAATCTTCTATAAAGACGTCATACGTAGGCAAAGTGTGAAAATATTTGTATTCTCATTCCTATTTGCACCAAAACGAAGGCAAAGTGTGAAAATCTCTTTTTGAGTTGTGACAAGAGATGGTTATTAAAGGATTCTTATCTTATCTTTTGGCTGTTACCAAGTATCTTCCTTGTCCAATTAATAGATTATGATGTTTCTATAACTACAACAATGAGAAAAAGTGAAGTCATCAGCTCCAACATAATAGGGAAGCAATTCTTTTTGTTGGATTACAGGTGTACAATGTGAAACATAAAAAAACTCCATGATGTACACGCAATAAGAAAACGTTCGAGCGTTTATATCTTTTTTTTTTTTTTTTTTTTAGATAATACATAAAATACCCATCAAATTTGTCCGAAAAAATCATTTACACACCTAAACTTTACGGGCGACCTTTTACCCCACTATTCTAAACTTAAGTGAATTTAATACCCCCTTCAAAAACTGAACCAAGTCTTATGATGGATGTGTGTTACACGCACCATAAGTTCCATATTTTCAGTTTTTTCATTTTTTTTAAATTTTAGTTTTTAAAAATGAATATTTTATGTTAAAAAACAAAAAAAAAACAAAAAAAATATTATTTTTACAAATTTGTGTTCCCAGTTTTTACAAAATAATTTTTTTTAAAACTAAAAAAACAAAAATATATACTTTTAAAAAAAAGAAAGTATTTTGTTGACAATAATATTTTCAGTTTTTAAAAACAAAAATATTTTGTTAAAAATGAAATTTATTTTTTCTGTTTTCAGAAAAAAATTCAGTTTATACAAAAAAAAAATCAGTTTTACAAAAATAAAATATTTAAAAACAGAAAAAAATAACATTTTTCAAAAACGAAAATACTTTGCTTGAATTTCTTTTCTTCAGTTTTTGAAAAACAAAAATATTTTGTTAAAAAAACTATTTTTTAACAAAATTGTAAATACTTGTTTTTTGTAAAATTTGAAAAAATTGTAAAAACGAAAAAAAATAGTTTTAACAAAATATTTTTCATTTTTTTAAAACTGAATAAAATGTTTCCAACAAAATATTTATGTTTTTGAAAAATATTTTTTTTTGTTCAGTGTTTCAATTCTTTTTAAAGATTTATTTTGTGTAAAAACTGCAAAAATAAATTTTGTAAAACTAGAAAAAAAATTGTTTTTAACATAATATATTCATGTTAAAAAACAAAAAATGAAAAATAAAAGAGAAATAGACAATATTAAGTTAATTAGATATAATATCCTATTAAAAAGTGACACATGGACCTGTAAATTAGTTTTAAATTTTTTTTTTGCATTCACGCGCAGCTGCTACGTTAACTACACGTTTTGCGCATAGGGGGTAATTAAATTCACTTAAGTTTAGAAGAGTGGGGTAAAAGGTCGCCCGTAAAGTTTAGATGTGTAAATGATTTTTTCGTACAAATTTGATAGGTACTTTATGTATTATCTCTTTTTTTTTTTTGGGCAAACTTTGTGATATCTGTTTATCAGGAAAAAGTGGCTAACTACTGTATATAAACCAGCGAAAGCCTTTTTCGTGATTAGACCATTTAATAGTGCACAAAGGAAGTACTATTGAAAAAATGTTTGTGGTTTTACGTAAATCGTAGTAAGAAATTACGTTTTATACGGAAGCTGGTAAGACGTTAATGTAAATCGCAGTATTAAACTGCGGGTTATATAAAATGCAGTTTATAACCGCGTTTTATATAGAATAATAACTTTTTCTTTTATCTAAAAAAGTGTTTTAAGTCCAAAAGAATCGCATTTAAGTTATGAACTTGTTAAAGAGAAAATCTTGCTTTAATTATATCTATTAATTCTAAACGATTCACCCTTTAATGCCCAGACTCAAACTGTTTACTACTCCTACCCATACTCCCAAAACTATTTACCCGCTAGTTGTTCCCAGAGTCAAGCAACTGGCGCCTTCTTAAAGCACCTGCCCGGCTTTCTTCCTTTGCCTTCCCTAACTCTTCTGAGAAGAAAGGGGATCCTGCGCAAAGAAAGCCTCTAACAAGAGGATGTAGGATGCTAACTCTAAAAGATTTGCTATCGAATACTTTCAAAAAAGACTGCATTGCATAAGCATAAAAAGATGCCAGAGAGAAAAGGCTAGAACTTATGCTTTGACTTGATTGATAGCTCTTTTGTTTTATACCTATTCCAAGCTGATAGAATGCACATAGTAGTCCAACTCCGTTCGCCATTCACTTCAATCACAAAAAGCTTAGCTTTACTAAAATAAAGATTGGATATAGATTCTCTCTGAAAAATCACGGTTATGTACAAGTGGGGTTCTCCTCCTCATAAAAAAAAATCATCTCTTAAAATGGTCGACTGTAACCCAGCCTTTGAATGTTGGAGGTTTAGGTATCCAAAATCTTCGTACAAAGAATAAAGTTTTACATGCTAGTTTGGCATGGAGACTTTTCCAAAATCCTACTCAGCTTTGGGCTAATGTGTTACTTCATAGCCATTTACGAAATTATAAGACTATTATCTCTTCTCAATCTAGAATTTGGAAAATCATTCTTAAAGGTTGGTCCTACTGTCAACTTGGTTTCCAATGGATTTTAACAAATGGTGATCATGTCCATTTTTGGACTGAACCGTGGATTAATCATCGCACTATTTTACAAAATTCCATTTATGGTCTTTTTCCTGAAGGTGGACTAAATAAGCACGTTTCTGACTATTTTGCCAACCATAAATGGCATCTGCAAGACTTACCTTTTGTACTTCCCCCTTTATTGGAAGCATCTATTACTAGTATTTACATGCCTAAAATACCAACAAATTATGATCATCTTATTTGGGCTATTACTCCTTCTGGTTTATTCTCTATCAAATCTATTTACCATGAACTCTCTACTTACTCCTCTATTACTACTTCTCAACCATTAAGTTTCAAATGGATTTGGCAACTTCATACTCTTCCAAAAATTTCTTTCTTTATTTGGTTAATTTGTCATAGTCGAATTCCTACTTCTGCCTATTTACAGAAATTAAATATTTTGAATACTGATCTCTGTGCACATTGTGGGTTACAAAGTGAAACTATTACTCACATTTTTTTTGAATGTGGTAATGCTAGTTCACTTTGGCAGGCCCTTCATTTTAACATAATTCAAAATTTTGGCCCTATTAATGTGAATTCTCTGTCATGGTGGCATACTTTCTTTACTAAAACAAACTTAGGTCAGTATAAAGGAATTCCTTTTGAACGTATTCTTCCTTTTGCGATCTGGCATCTCTGGACGATTAGGAATAAAAATTTATTTGATAATTCTAAGACTATTTCGAATGCTCTTTTAGTGTACAACCAAGCAGTTGAATTTTTTTATCTTACACACTCTAAGAACAATAGAACTACTCCAATACCTATCTATATCAAATGGTATCCACCTACAGGAAATTTTCTAAAACTTAACATTGATGGCTCTACTAAGATGAATCCAACTACTTGTGGAATTGGGGGTGTCTTTAGAGACTCTACCAGTAGTTGGGTCATAGGTTTTGCAGGCCATGTTCAAAACGGTTCTAGCTTACAAAATGAGTTATTATCACTTACCATGGGCCTTCAAATTGCTGTGCAATTCAAGATCTTTCCTTTAATCATTGAAATAGATGCAACTACAATCTTGGACTTGCTATAAAATCCAACACCCAAATTCACTAATATTATTATTGATTGTAGGTACTTACTCCATCAGTTGCCTGATCCAGCTTTACATATCATCTATAGGGAGCAAAATGGAGTTGCGGATTACTTAGCCAAGTATGGAGCATCACAAATGGAGGCAAATGTGGAAATATTTTCAAGCCCTCCAAATTTTGTGTTATCTTCTTTTCAACAAGACCAAGTGGGAACACTGAAAAGAAGACTTTGTAAACCTTCGAATATGTTAGATGATAACCATATAAGTAGTACTAGTTTTTCTACTTCTTCTTTATCTAGTAGGTATAATGTAGTATGAAGTAATCTGATGCATTTTAATGCATCCATCAACACTCTCTTGTAATTTTTATTTTTATAATATCTATCTTTTTCACCAAAAAAAAAAAAGAATTTTAGCATACATTGGAAGGTGACCAACTGATATCGAAGTTATTTGAAAATATTGAACTAGGCTCTAGCCCCTTCCTCCTTTCCCAAATTGAGTGGTTTCCATGAATCATGCGATCAGAATTACATGTTGAAAAACTTGCAAAGTCATGGTTAGAATAATTCATTATGTACAAGAGTATATTACATCCCAAATCTAAATTTTTGTGTGTATTGGAATATGCATCATTGTTGGGCTTGAAGCTCAATTTTATTTTTGAAATTTTTTTATTTGAATCAAACTGGGTGCTGTTAAATATTCCTTATAGTACTTTCTAGAAGTTCATACTGAAATTTGATAGCATTTAGACCTCATTTGAGGTGATTGAGATAGAAATTTTCAGTTGAAAATCAAAGAAGAACACAGCTACAGTATATCGTTACTGTCTACAATATGCTGTAGGAGTATATAGCTATACTGCAACAGTACACTATTATAATTTACATAATAGTATACCGCTACCGTATACTAATATACCTGCGGCGGTATGATATTATAGTATACAATATATTGTAATGGTATACTGTGAAATTATGCAAGATAATGTAATAATATGTTACAAAGTATACATTATACTATAATAGTATACTTATTACCCATAAATTTACTTATCTTTTCTCTTTTAATTTGTTCTAAGCTTTTACACAGCGTGGGGGGCAAATAGGAAATGCAAAAAAAAAAAACAAATTCATAATATGCTATGTGATGTAACGGCATACTCTTACAATTAGATCCTTTTAGAATTTTTAAATTTTTATAATTGACAACTGATATTATTTTAGTTTAATAATTAAATTAATTTTTTTTTACTCATTACATACAATTGTATATCCTGTTGGTATAGCTATATACTATTCTGCTATCATATGTTAGTTAATATTTTTTGTGGTTGTATTATCTGCATTTAATTGGTACATAATTTAACTTTTCTTTAGTAATAACATAAAAAAAGAATAATGAAAAAATAGTGAAAACAATAAATAAGATTAGATTATGAAGAAAAAAGAATGTAAAAAAAATAAGTTAAATGAAATTAGAAAAGGAAAAAAAAAATAAGAAGAAAACGAGAAAAAAGGAAAAGGAGAAAAAAGAAAAGAAAACAAGCATAGAAATAAAAATGAATTGGAGAATAAAGAAAAATTGCCCACAAAATCTACTATGGATAGGAAATATAATTAGTTTATGGGTAAGAAAATAAATAATTAAATAACGCTATATAATTTTATTTTTTTTGGATAACTTCGTCAAAAGGTGCTTGCAATGCCAGTTTCCTCTTTGTTTCTGCGGGAATTCAGCAAAATCCACTCTTTTTAGCCCATTCACGAAGAAGCCCAAAAGCTTATTACAAGAGGGGCAAGTGCACGGATTATCCTCTTTCAGGGATACTATTTAAAGATTAGTTAATATTTATTTTTATTTTTATATTTTAAACTAAAAATTTTAACTTTTGGACAATTCATGATATTTTTATCCCAATATTTGAATTGAAAAACTGAAATTCTGGACATGCTGATGAATTGTTAAATAGCAGCCCTTTAGAATGGTTATTTAATGTCATTTCTACCAGATATTACACTTCTTTATTTAGTATATCATCCGTTCCAATTTATGTGAACATGTTTGACTGGGCACGTAGTTTAAGAAAAAATAAAAACTTTTGGAATTTGTTGTCCTAAACAGCTCAATACGGGACCAGAGTATTTGTATGGTTATAAAAGTTTATTATTAAGGGTAAAATTGTAAGTTTAAGCTAAATTGTTTCCAAATTGAAAAAAAATTATTCTTTTTCAAATGAATAAAAAAAAAGACAAGTTCACATAAACTAGAATGGAAAAAATATCTTGATTGGTACAAGCAATATCAGGTCGTCTGAAAAAGAACAAAGCCAACTATCTATCGTTAGTGATACATAATCTAAAATTTCATGATTCGTCCACATTACCGAAAAATATAAGCTAAATCTATATTTGGAACTTACCTAGTTTTAGTTTCATAAATAGACAATAATAAATAAAATATAACATATTCGTAGCAGTAAAACTGATATATCATATTTGCCCAAAAAAAATATACTTTGAGTAATAAGCTTATCTAAATATGAAATTCTTTCTCTTTACAAGAATCACACTTTTTGTAAAATAAATTTCGAATAATTTCCTTCCTTTAAGGGATTCTTTTGCCTATAATAATATATATATGTTGTGTCTTTTTTATGCATTATATATATATTATTATAGGCAAAATACATAATTTACCCATCAAATTTAGGATCAAATCCCTCTTACACACTTATTGAACACGGATTTTATTTTACACACCAAACCTTTCAAAAGTGTGTCAATTATACACTACTTTTGACCATCCCCTTTAATATTTAATGTGTTGTATACACGCGCTTTTATAAATTGAAAAAAACAACAATCCGACCCTTTTATTAATTTCGACCCATGAAAGTTCCAAATCGGTAAGGTAAAAACACGTACACGACCAAATTAACAAAGATAAATCCATTTTCCAAGTCATGTTCTTTATCCAAAATTAACAAAGATAAACCCAAAATCTGGAAAGCTTTCAAGGAGAGGTATGGAGATGACTTGTTCCCTTTGTGGTGTGTGTGGACACAACAAGAGGGGATGCCAGTCTCTCAATACTAGTTGGGCCAGAAATGAAGAAGAAGATTCTTTGGTTCAGAACATTATTTGGTTCCTTTAAAGAAGGAAGATGAAATAAGAGGGAGATGAAGAATTGGGGCAGAAAAAGGGCGTTGGGGTTAAAGAAAATATGCCCAAATTTTAGTAAATAGCCGTTGTATTGGTTAGTGAAAGCAGAAAGTAACTATTCATGCGCTCACTGGTCGTGTTTCACACGCCCCACGGGCTGGTTAAAAGTAGTGTGTAATTGACACACTTTCAAAAGGTTTGATGTGTAAAAAAAATCCGGTTCAACAGGTGTGCAAGAGGGATTTGATCCTAAGTTTGATGGGTAGATTATGTATTTTGCCATTATTATATTACATTAAAAACATATGTTGTATATAATGTGTATTTTATGTGCATCTCATGTATATTTATATGTTCCACTAAAAATATACAATAATGTGATTTGTACAAAGAAGTAAGCTATATGTATCTAGAGATTTGGAATATAAAAGAACGAATACTAAGAAAATAAAATCTTGAGAGAGATTGTATTGATAACATAATCAATAAAGAAGAGGAAGAACAATAAAGAGAGATTATGGTAACCTACAGTTTAAGGAAGAGAGAGAAGGACCAAATGAGTTATATTGACATAATTAATGTAAGGATGTAAACAAATGCATAATCTTTTCATTATGCTACAAAAGAAAAAAAAATCTATTATCTTTGTAATAAACAAAGAATGCTATTATTTATTATAATAATCTTTATAAGAGGGTCAAATGCATAAAAGTCTCTAAGAAAGAATTAGTCACACACAAAATATCTTCTATAGCCCCTAAAAATTTTAATAGCCAATATTATTTTTTATTACACATAATGGCCCCTCGACCCAACGTATTGCATCTAATACCCCGAAATATCTAATTTGTATATTTGTGTATAATAACAGTGTGATGACCCGACCCGTCGTCACGTGAGTTACCGCCCCGTTTCCCCTATTTTCCTCTTCCTTAGGTTTCATTATAGGAATCTTGGGTGAATGAGTTGAATTGGATTGGTTTTAGATGGAAATGAGATACTTAGTCTCTTTAAGGAAGGCTTATTTTGGAAGAGTCAATCGGATGTTGACTATTGAGTTAGAGGGATCGGATGTGATTTCCGGTGATTCGGTTAGCTTTGGGGGATGATTTGTGACTTAGGAGTGTAATAGAAATAGATTATGGAGATCCGGTACAGAATTAGGCTATAATTGGCGAAGTTAGTATTTTAGCGAATTCCGGTTGATAGGTGAGATATTGATCTGAGGGTCAGAATGGGATTCCAAAAGTTGATGAACCTTCGTTAGGTAATTTTGGATGTTTGTGCAAAATTTCAGATCATTCGGAAGTGTTTTGGTCGGATTTTTGATCAAATAGGTAATTCGGAAGTTTTGGAAGAACTTAAGCTTGAATTCGGTAAAAATTGATGATTTTAGGGTTATTTATGGTGTTTTGATGATTGTAGCAAGTTTGAATGTTTTAGGATGGGTTGGCAATTTCGTTGATGTCCGGGAGCCTCGGCGTGATTTCGGATGACCATCGGGATGATTTTTGGACTTGGTAAAATATGAAGTCTGCTGGTGCCACGACTCAATTTCCATACCCGATCTTGATGGCACCTATCATGAAGATAAGGCCAACCAACTAACCCAATTCGTTTCTTTAACAGTTATTAAACATAAATGAAAAGAATAATATAGCTTAACGATATAGCAACTGATATCTACAACCCAACTCAACTCAGCCGGGGTATCACAAGTCACGAGCATCTAAGAAGTAGGAACACAACTACAGGGTCATATACATGTATAAAATGAAATCTGAAATTCAAGATGAAGTCTGGTGCCGCGAACACTGGCGGTCACCTTGCTCAGCTACAACAGTAATACCTTCAATCCGCTAACAACCCGCTACCGGGTGAACAATACCTGCAAGTGCATGCGAGGTGCAGGGAGTAGAGTGAGTACTACCAACTCAGTGATAATAAGTGTATAATAACTGAGAGGAAAGAAATCACGTAAGGGCACTCCACCATGCTATATAGGACAGTACAACCCTTTAAAAAAATAGCAAAATCGTGAAAATCCTTTAGAAAATATCTGGCTCAGTTTAAAACCTCTTTTGAAAATATTCCTTTTTCAACAGTCAAGCATATGAATGCGTCATCACACAGTGCAAGTCCGCACATAAGTTAGCCCCTCGGGTACAACACTCTATTAATAAATAACACCAGGGTATCTGGTACACAGTGCAAGAAAATATCATGGATGCCAGTGATATGAGAGTGTTGAATGTCATGCCATGTAGTATAAACAAGAACCAATGCATGAATTCAATGCAATGCACATGACCATTGCGGTGCGCTGCTCGATCCATTTGGGTACCCGTGCTCACTGGTAGCTTTTAACTCGAACATCAGAAAAAATGATTTAAGTCTTTAAAATTTAGCAATATGACTGCATATTTTAAAATAGTATTTAATTCAGGACTGAAATTATTTAGTATGCTAAGGGTCATGAAAACAATGATAATAACCCATGCAAGGTTTAAATAACCGGCATGAAGCCCAAAACATGGTAGTGAGCCCAATTCAAAATAGCATATAGCAAGTTTCATTCAACTACACAGTAAAATCCAAAACCGGGATGGACCAAGTAACAATCCCCAATGGTGCTCTATCCCACGCTAATACGTGGCGGGCAAGTTACCATAATACAGCACTATGGTGTGCAAATCTGGGGTTTCAAACCCTCAAGATATCATTTACAAGTATTACTCACCTCAAGATGGTCAAACGTCCACTCCGCTATGCCCTTGCCTTTCGAGTATACTTCCTCGCATGACAAATCTGCCCAAAATTACAACGAATAGGTTGCATTATACTAATGAGACAATACCCAATCGAAAGCAATCGAAAAATATCAAAATTCACGAATTTGACAAAACCCGAGTCCCGGGACCACATCTCAAAACTCAGAAAGGTTTACATCATCGGGTTCTTTATCTCGCCAAGAGTTCAGACATACCAAGAATGCTAAAATCGGAGTTCAAATGACCCCTCAAATCCCACTTTGAAATGCCAAATTTCCAAGCCCTAGTTATTACCATTTTAGCTAAATTTCCATGAATTCAAAGATGGATTTCACAATAAAAATGAGTTTTGAGTCCAAGAAACTTACCTCCAAATGTTCCCCCTTGAATCCCTCGTTAATCTCCTTCTAAAATCTCAAAAAACGAGCAACTATGGGTGTAAAATGAACCCAAAATTGTGACTGATGTGTTTTAAAATATTTTGCGCATGTAGTTTACTCCCTGCACCATGTGTGTAGATTCAGGTGCTCCGGGAGCATAGTCGAGCTATCTGCTGCTTCCAGAGCTTCTCAGGAGTTGTTGAGGTAGTTTCTTGACGTCCGCAGGACCCGACTCCTCCCATATCTTATTTATCATTTCCGCATTTTAGAACATTTGTGTTACTGAGGATTGTCACTCAGTGTTATTAGAGGCTCTAGACTCATGGCCACAGGTCTTTGGGAGTTTTATTGGTGTTATCAAAATTATCAGTATTGCTTCTATCTATCAGTTGAATCATTAAGCCTTGATATTTGTTACAAATAGTTAATTAACTGGTATAGAGCTACATGCTTGGGTTGAGGGTGTTAAATGGTCGGGCTTGCCTAGCAATTATGTTGGGCGCCATCATGACCGGGATAGGGTCGTGACAGCTGGTATCTTGTATTTCCGCATCTGTGAAAAAGGGGCCGCAAATGCGGTTCAGCAGATGCGAAGTCATGAGGCACAGGTGCGAGCGTGGGTCAATTGGAGAATTTATGCGGAAGCGAGGGGGTTTTTGCAGGTGCGGTACCCGCAGATGCGATTATTGACCACAAAAATAGTCCGCATTCATGAGGGGTATTCCATAAAAGCGAAAAGTGGTGCACAGGTGAGGAGTCCCCGGGAGCGGGATATTTACCGCATAAGTAGTCCTTGGCTTATTGAAGATCCGTAGAAGCGGAGGTGCGACATCAGAAGCGGAAGTCGCATGTGCGGTAAAGTAACTACAGATGCAGAAATGACTGTTTAGAGAAAAGTTTTAAATCTCATTTTGTTCCGTGAGTTTAAGTTCATTTCAACCATTTTTTATCGGCTTTGAGAGCTCTTGGACACAAATTGAAGGGGATTTCGACTAGGTGTGATTGGAGGTGAGTTCTTTGGCCTAAATACATGATTTAATGGTAGAATTAACATGGAAATTTGTGGAAATTCATCAAAATAGGGTAAAGCTAGTGCTTGGAAATTTGGTATTTTAAAGTGGAATTTGAGGGGTCAAATAGACTTCGATTTGATAATTTTGATATGTAATGACTCATTGCAAGATAAGGAATCTGGTAATGTTAATTTTATGATTTTTCAAGAAGTGGGCCAGGGGCTCGGGTTTTGCCAATTTTGTAAATTTTGATACTTTATTAGTCTTTTAGATTGGGTTATGCTACCTTAGACTATTGTAATGCATTTGTTGTGGTTTTGACCAGATTCGACACACGAGGAGGTCGAATTGTGAGGCAAGGGCATAGCGAGCTAGGATTTCCGCCAGCTTGAGTTAAGTAATGATAGTAAATGATATCTTGAGGGTTCGAAATCCTGGATTTGCACAACATAGTGTTGTATTAAGGAGAAACATGTGCTCAATGACGAGCGTGAGATTGTTTAATATTGGGAATTGTGACTTGGTCCATCCCGTTTGATATTTTACCGCGTATTTGACTGAGTTACTTTATTTATCATCATGATTTGGGCTAGTTGCCATGTTTGGGGCCTCATGCCGACTTGTAGAACCATTAGGGGAATTATAACTGATTTTCCTCACTTTACTTATTGAAAAAACATCCTCAGTCATCTTTCTACTTGTTTAAAACAATGTGAACTGGTTTTGTAAGTGTTTATCCTAAAATGAGGGAACCACGTGGGCTGAGGTCCCTAATTTATACTATTGTGTCCAAAATGAATGAGAGGGGTTGAGAACCCAATAGTGAGGATGTTATATATATATATATATATATATATGAATGTGAGGATTATATATATGGATCGGATTGCACATCGTAGTAGTATATATATGGATCGGACTGCATGCCACAGTAGTATATATATGGATCGAACAACGCACCGCAGTAGTATATTATATTGATCAAACTGCACGTCGCAGCATGTATATATAATTTTTAGGCTTTCAGGCCTTATTGATAGCTCTTGGGCTGTAGGGGCCCCTCCAGAGTCTGGACAACCACAATGAGCGCGGGTACCCATATGGATCGGGCAACACACCACAGCGAACTATGGATCAGGCTGTATGCCGCAGCGAGATATGGATCAGGCTGCACGCCGCAGCGATTATTCTATAATATTATTCTGAGTATGATCTGAGAGAGCTTGAGCCCGAGGGGCTGTTATTGTGTTGAGCGGTTGATACAGGGCCCGAGGGGCAGTGTTACAGTTTATTTCATAAATGGTGTTTTACCTGATTCTCTGGCCTTTACAACTGAGATTTCATTTGACTTTCTTTGATTTTACTGCTTTAAGTAATCTTACTACCTGATATATCTTTGGTTATTATTTATTGTTATTACTCACTAGGCCGGAGTACTCACATTACTCCCTGAACCATACGTGCAGATATTGGATTAGCAGAGTCGGCACCTGAGCACTGACATCCTTCCTAAATCAGGCAGCAAGATCGGAACATCGAGGTAGCTGTTGGTGTCTACAACTCCGTGACTCCCCTATTTTTATGCTATTTCAGTTATTCCAGACTTTTTATCAGATATTCTGTTTAGTAGACTTATAACAACTCTATAGTAGCTCATAACTTGTGACACCCCTGTTTGGGATATGTCGGGTTGGTTTCCTTCTAATTATTGTTGTTTTCTACATTATGATGGTTTAATATGCGTTTTGGATATATAATTATTAATTAATTGGTTAAACGAGGTGTTAACATTGTTCGGGCTGGCCTTTTCTTCACAAGAGGCGTCACGGTCGAGTTGGGATTTGGGCCGTGACAAGTTGGTGTCAGAGCCTAGGTTACTAGGTCTTGCGAGTCATGAGCTTATTTAGTAGAGTCTCGCGGATCGGTACAGAGACGTCTATACTTATCCTCGAGAGGCTACAGAACCTTTTAGGAAAACTTCACATTCTTGAAATTCTGTCGTGCGAATTTGTTGTTCCGAGTACTAAACTTCTCTTTGTTCTATTCTCTCACAGATGATGAGGACTCGAGCTACCCGACATAACGGCCGACCACCAGTACCAACCACTGAGGCCACCAGAGGTCGTGGACGCCGTCGTGGTCGTGGCAAAGGTAGAGTAGCAGGGCAGCACCTACGGATCCTCTAGTTGCCCCAGCTTAGACCTAGGCTCCAGCAGTACCATTTGAGGCACCAGTTGTACCCATTGTGATTCCGGATGTTTAGGAGACATTGGCCCAGATATTGACAGTTTGCACAGGCCTGGCTCAGGTGGTTTCAGCCACCATAGCAGCAACAACTACTTCTCAAGTCACAAGCCGGGGGAGGCAATCAGACCCCCGCTGCTCACACACCTGAGCAGGCATTACAAGGGTTATGGACTCCCGAGGCACCTCCACCTCAGTTATTGTACCAGTTCAGGAGTACAAGGTTCCAGTTATGCCTGAGGATGAGCAATGTCACCTCGAGAGGTTTGGTAGACTCTAGCCTCCAACATTTGGTGGATTTGAGGGCGAGGATGCCTGGAGTTTTCTTGATAGATGTCAGCGGATGATCCGCACAACGGGGATTCTTGAGTCCAGCGGTGTGGCTTTTACTACTTTTCAGTTTACTGGAGTTGCCTTCACTTGGTGGGAGGTGTATAAGCGGCGTAGGCTGGCTGATGCAGCACCTTTAACCTGGCATTAGAAGTATATGCTGCAATCCCTTAGGGAGGAGCTGCGCAGGCAGTTTGAGTGGCTATGGTAGGGTGATATGACAGTGTCCCAGTATGAGATAAGCTTTTCAGAGTTGGATCATCATGTAGTTTGGCTGGTTCTGTCAGATCGTGAGCGTATCCGGAGGTTTGTTGATGGTCTCAACTACCCTCTTCGTGTTCTTATGACTGGAGAGTGAGTGCTGGGTGCTTTATTCAAGGAGGTGGTTGATATAGCTCGAGATTGGGGTAGTTCGCCCTCAGGATTGAGAGGATAGGGAGTCCAAGAGGCCTCGAGGTTCCGGTAGTTACTATGGCGCTCCTTTGAAGGGCCAGTTCAAGAAGGGTAGGGGTCATTCTTTTTGGCCCGCTCAGTTGGCCCGTCCTGAGTATCGTGGAGCATCTTCAGGTCGTGGTTATCATGGTTCTCAGCAGAGTCAGCCTTCACTTAGCGCACTTCTACCATAAAGTTCATATCGTGCTCCGTCTGCTCAGGGTTCTTCCAGGCCGAGTGCATCATCTAGTCACTCTAGTGTGAGGGGTTCCTTTAAATCCCAGTTCCCAACACCCGGGAGTTGCTATGAGTGTGGAGAGTTTAGGCATATGCGGAGGGAGTGTCCTCATTGTGCTGCTAGCTCATCTCAGTAGAAGGGTTAGCCCTCATCTTCTAATCTAGTTTCTTTAGTACCCGCCCCTCCAACTAGGGGTGAGGGTCAGGCAGCTAGGGGTCGCCCTAGAGGCGCATGTCGATCGGATGGTGGTCAGGCTCGCTTTTGTCCTCTTCAGGGCAAGACATATGTTATTGCTTTTGATGTTATTATTACATGTATTATTTCAGTCTGCCATAGGGATGGCTCAGTCTTATTGGATCTCGGTTCCACCTATTCTTATGTATCCATATATTTTTTTCATTATTTGGGTACGTTTCGAGAGTGTTTTGCTTTACCTGTTAATGTATCTACCCTGGTCGGCGATACTATTGTTGTATACCATGTGTATCGATCGTTGTAGGTGACTATTGGGTGTATGGACACCCGAGTTGATCTATTGCTATTGAGCATGGTGGATTTTGATGTTACTTTGGGCATGGACTGTTTATCTCCACGTCATGCTATTCTGAACTGTCATGCTAAAATATTCACTCTGGCTATACCAGGTGTACCGTGGATCGGGTAACGTGGTATGACTGATTATGTTCCTAGCATGGTGATTTCATTCCTAAAGGACCAGCGTATGGTTGGAAAGGGTTGTCTTTCATATTTGGCATTTGTGAGGGATGTTTGAGCTGAGACTTCTAGCATTGATTCTGTCCTAGTTGTGAGGTAGTTTCCCGATGTTTTTTCTGCAGATCTGTCGGGTATGCCACCCGATAAGGATATTGATTTTTGTATTGACCTGGTGCCGGGCACTCAGCACATTTCCATCCCTTCATATCGTACGATACCAGTGGAGTTGAATGAATTAAAGGGTCGGCTTCAGGAACTCCTAGATAAAGCGCTCATTCAGCCTAGTCTGTCACCGTAGGGTGTACCAGTTCTATCTGTGAATAAGAAGGATGGCACCATGGAAATTTGCATTGACTACAGGCAATTGAACAAAGTAATAGTGAAGAAAAGTATCCCCTGTCTCGTATTGATGATTTATTTGACCAGCTTCAGGAGGCGAGGGTATTCTCCAAGATAGATCTTTGTTCAGGCTATCACCAGTTGAAGATCGGGGATTCAGATATCATGAAGACTGCTTTTAGGACTAGATATGGGAACTATGAGTTTCTTGTCATGTCTTTCGGGCTGACTGATGCCCCAACAGTGCTCATGCATTTTATGAACAGTGTATTTCGTCCATATCTGATTTCATTCATTATTATTTTTATTAATGATATACTAGTGTACACGCGTAGCTAGGAGGAGCATGCACAACATTTATGAGTTGTATTGCAGATATTGAGGGTAGAGAATCTTTATGAAAGGTTATCCAAGTGTGAGTTTTGGCTCGGCTCAGTAGCTTTCTTGGGGCACGTGATATCCAACGAGGGTATTCAAGTCAACCCAAAGAAGATAGGGTCGGAGCAGAGTTGGTCCAGACCGACCTCAGCCATAGAGATTTATATTTTCCTTGTGTTGGCAGGTTATTATTGCCGGTTTGTTCAGGGCTTTTCCTCTATTGCATTGCCCTTGACTAGGTTGACTTAGAAGGGTTCTCCATTTGTATGGTTAGATGAGTGCGATGAGAGCTTTCAGAAACTCAAGACAGCTTTGACCATGACTCAAGTATTGGTTTTGCCCCCAGCCGCAGGTTCTTATACTGTGCACTGTGATGCTTCAAGAGTTAGGATCGGATGTGTATTGATGCAAGAGGATAGAGTTATTGCATATGCTTCTAGCCAGTTGAAGCCCCATGAGTAGAACTACCCTATACATGATTTTGAGTTGGCTGTTATGGTTTATGCTTTAAAGATTTGGAGGTACTACTTGTCGGCGTATCTTGTGAGGTATTCACCGATCAACGTAGTCTTCAGGATTTGTTCAAGCAGAAGAACCTTAATTTGAGTCTGTGGAGGTGGCTAGAGTTACTCAATGATTATGATATTACCATTATGTATCACCCGGGGAAGGCCAATGTACGGGCCGATGCTTTGAGCCAAAATACGGTTAGTATGGGGAGTTTGGTGTACATTCCAGTTGGGGAGAGGCCCTTTGTAGTTGATGTCCAGGCTTTGGCCAATCGGATGGTGAGGCTAGATATTTCAAAGACTAGTCGGGTATTGGCTTGTGTGGTTTCTCGGTCCTCCTTGTATGACCGCATTAGAGAGCGCCAGTATGATGATCCATATTTGCTTGTCCTTAAGGACAGGGTTCAGCATAATGATGCCAGGGATGTGACCATTGGTGATGATGGCGTGTTGAGGATGCAAGGCCGGATTTATGTGCCTATTGTGGATGGGCTTCGAGAGTTGATATTGGAAGAGGCCCACAACTCACGGTATTCCATCCATCCGGATGCCGCAAAGATGTATCAGTATTTTAGGCAGCACTACTGGTGGAGGAGGATGAAGAAGGATATAGTAGGGTTTCTGGCACGGTGTCTCAACTCTCAACAGGTAAAATACGAGCATCAAAGGCCGGGTGGTGTACTTCGGCGGATGATTATTCCATAGTGGAAGTGGGAGAGGATTACTATGGATTTTGTGAGTGGTCTCCCTCAGACTTTGAAGAAGCTCGATTTGATTTGGGTGATTGTGGACAGGCTGACCAAGTCCGCGCACTTCATTTTGGTATATACTACCTATTCTTCAGTGCGACTAGCAGAGATCTTTATCTGGGACATTGTTCGATTGCATGGTGTTCCAGTGTCTATTATCTTAGATAGAGGTACTCAGTTCACTTCTCAGTTCTGGAGGACATTTCAGCGAGAGTTGGGTACACAGGTAGAGTTGAGCACTACATTTTATCCTCAAACGGATGTGCAGTCCGAGCATACTATTCAGATTTGGAGGACATGTTGCATGCCTATGTTATTGATTTTTGGGGGTTCTTGGGATGTGTTTTTACCGCTTACCGACTTTGCCTACAACAACAGTTATCAATCGAGCATTCAGATGAGGTATTGTACTAGAGGTGGTGTAGATGTCCTGTTGGATGGTTCGAGCCCGACGAGGCTTGGCTATTAGGGAGAGAGTTGGTTCAGGATACCTTAGAGAAGGTTACGCTGATTCAAGAGAGGCTCCATACAGCACAGTCGTGTCAGAAGAGTTATGCAGCCTAGAAGGTCCAGGATGTATCCTATATGGTGGGTGAGAAGGTCTTGCTGAAGGTTTCGCCCATGAAGGGCGTTATGGTGTTTGGAAAGAAATGGAAGCTGATTTCGCGGTTTATTGGACCTTTTGAGTTATGTAGGAGGATTGGGGAAGTGGCTTATAAGCTTTCCTTGCCGCCCAACTTGTCGGGTGTGCATCCGGTATTTTATGTATCTATGTTTCGGAAGTATGTTGGGGACCCGTCTCATGTATTGGATTTCAACATTATTCAGTTGGATGATGATTTGACCTATGATGTAGAGCCAGTGGCTATTTTGGTCGTCAGGTACAAAAGATGAGATCAAAGGATATAGCTTCAGTAAAGGTGCAGTGGAGAGGTCAGGCCGTGGAGGAGGCTACTTGGGAGACCAGTGGGAGATGTAGAGCAGATATCCTTACCTATTTGAGGCTCCGGGTATGTTTCTTGACCCGCTCGAGGACGAGCGTTTATTTTAGTTGGGGAGGATGTGATGACCCGACCTATCGCCACGTGAGTTACCGCCCTGTTTCCTCTACTTTATGCTTCCTTATTTTTCATTATAGGAGTCTTGGGTGAATGTGTTGAATTGGATTGGTTTTAGATAGAAATGAGATACTCAGTCTCTTAAAGGAAAACTTGTTTTGGAAAAGTCAACCAAAAGTTGACTATTGAGTTAGAGCGTTTGGATGTGATTATCGATGATTCGGTTAGCTTCGAGGGATGGTTTGGGACTTACGAGTGTAATTAGAATTGATTTTGGAGGTCCGATGTAGAATTAGTCTTGAATTGGCGAAGTTGGTATTTTGGCGAATTTCGATTGATAAGTGAGATTTTGATCCAAGGGTCGAAATGGGATTCCAAAAGTTGTTGTAGCTTAGTTAGGAGATTTTGGATGTGTGCGCAAAATTTTAGATCATTTGGAGGTGTTTTTGTCTGGTTATTGATCAAATGTGTAATTCGAAAGTTTTGGAAGAACTTAAGCTTGAATTCGGTGAGAATTGATGATTTTGGTGTTATTTGTGGTGTTTTAATGATTGGAGCAAGTTTGAATGATGTTGTAGGATGGGTTGGCACTTTTTGGTTGAGGTCCCGTTGGCCTCAGGGTGATTTCGGATGTCCATCGAGATAATTTTTGGACTTGGTGAAATGTGAAGTCTGCTGGTATCTGGTATTTTTGCATCTATGGAAAAGGGGTCGTAGATGCAATCCGCAGATGTAAAGTCATAGGGCGTAGGCGCGAGCATGGGTCGATTGGAGAATTTCTAAAGAAGCGAGGGGGTCTCCATTGGTGCGGTACCCGTAGATGCGGTTATTGACCGCAGAAGCGGTATGCGTTCATGGGGGGTATTTCGCAGAAGCGGAAAGTGGTGCGCAGGTGTGGAGACCGCAAGAGCAGGATGTTTACCGCAAAAGCGGTCCTTGCCCTATTGAAGATCTGTGGAAACAGTGGTGCGACTACAGAAGCGGAAGTCGTATGTACGGTAAAGTAATCGCAGATGCGGAAACGATTGTTTAGAGAAGGGTTTTAAAGCTCATTTTGTTCCGCGAGTTTAAGTTTATTTCCACCATTTTTGATCGACCTTAAGAGCTCTTGGATAGAAATTGAAGGGTATTTCGACTAGGTGTGATTGAAGGTGAGTTCTTTGGCCTAAATACATGATTTAATGGTAGAATTAACATAGAAATTTGTGGAAATTCATCAAAAGAGGGTAAAGCTAGGTCTTGGAAATTTTGTATTACAGAGTAGAATTTGAGGGGCCAAATAGACTCCGATTTGGTAATTTATATATGTACAGACTTGTGGCGAGATAAGAAATCCGGTGATATTAATTTTTTGATTTTTTGAGAAGTGGGCCCAAAGCTCGGGTTTTGCCAATTTTGTGAATTTCAATATTCTCGAGTCTTTTCGATTGGGTTATGTTCCCTTAGCCTATTGTAACATATTCATTGTGGTTTTGACCAGATTCAACGCATAAGGATGTCGATTAGTGAGGTAAGGGCATACCGAGCTAGGATTTTGGCCGGCTTGAGGTGACTAATGATAGTAAATTATATCATGACCCCGTATTTGCATAACAACATAGTGCTGTATTGAGGTAAAATGCATGCTTAATGGCGAGCGCCGGGTTGTTTACTACTAGGGATTGTGACTTGGTCCGTCTCATTTGATATTTTACGTGTCTAAGCTAATTGTTTATCATCGTGATTTGGTCTTATTGCCATGTTTTGGGATTAAAGCCAATTATATATATATATATATATATATATATAATAGATCGGGCTGTACGCCGCAGTAGTTATTTGTGTAGATCGAGCGCCGCAGCAGTATTACATATGGGTTGAAGGAGCCCCTTCGGACTCTGCAACCCCAAATTGAGCGCGAGTACTCATATGCATCAGCTGCACAACGAGATATGAATCGGGCTTCACACTGCAGCGAGGTATGGATTGGGCTACACGCCGCAGCGATTATTCTATGATATTATTCTGAGTATGATCTGAGAGAGATTGAGCCCGTGGGGCTGTTATTGTATTGAGCGGTTGATACAGGGCCCGAGGGGCAGTGTTACTATTTATTTCTTAAATGTTGTGTTAGCTGATTCACCGGGCTTTAAAACTGGGATTTCATTTGACTTTCACTAATTTTACTGCTTTAAGTAATCTTATTGCCTGATATAGAACTGCCTTGTGCTGTTATGTATTTTCTAATCTTCGATTATTATTTATTGTTGTTACTCACTAGGTCGGAGTACTCGCATTACTCCATGCACTATGCGTGCAGATACAGGATTAGCAGAGTCTACACCTAAGCACTGACATCCTTCACAGATCAGGCAGCGAGATCGGAGCATCGAGGTAGCTGTTAGCGTCCGCAGCCCCTTGACTCCCCTATTTTTATTCTATTTCAATTATTCCAGACTTTATATCAGATATTCTTTTTAGTAGACTTATAGCAACTATGTAGTTGCTCGTGACTTGTGACACTCCGGTTTAGGCTGTGTCAGGTTGGTTTCCTTCTAATTATCGCTATTTTCTGCATTATGATTATTTAATATGCGGTTTAGATTTATAACTGTTAATTAATTTCTTAAAAGAGGTGTTGACGTTCTTCTGGCTAGCCTTGTCTTCACGAAAGGCTCCATCACGGTCGGGTTTGGGATTTGGGCCGTGACAAACAGTTTGTTTTATATATATATATATTAGAAATCTATTATATATATATTTTTGTGTACTAACAGGCTATTTAGTGTATAGTTTGTATAGTGATAATCTAATTTGTATAGTGCCAGTTAGGGGTGTACAAAGGAAATCAATAAATCGCACCAAACCGCTAATCCGAGTCAAATCAAAAAAAAAAAAATTCGATCATGGGTTAGTTTGATTTGGTTTGGTATTGGAAAAAATAACGCGACCATAATTGGTTTGGTGTTTTAACTAAAAAAAGTCAAACCGAAACCAAACAAACCCGATATTACATTTATTTAATTTTTACAAATATTTTATACATATAAATATTTATTTTAATACAATTCATAAATATTTCTTAAACTTTTTCATAGTTTTATCTTTAAACATATTATTTCAAGTTTGGAATTAACATTCTTGAATGGTCCAATAAATTTTATAGTTCATAAAGGTAGTAATTCAAATAAACTTCACATCAATACTAATGCTGACAAAGAAAATTTAATTCAATACTAGAAATGACAATAGTGTTGGATATCTATTTTTTAGTTTTGCATTGTTATATTGAAAATGCATAACTTAGTTTATCTTTTTCTTTAGTGCCTAATATTTATAGTTGTACTTATTTAAGCATGACTTATATAGTACATTTAGATTATGTTAATATTTATTATGACTTATTACTTAGTAATATTTTCTTTATGGATTTTAGTATTTTTGTTATTGAATATTTTAGTACACAAAGCTATGACTCATCTCATATTATTATATTATTTTCTTGAAAAATACATTATATAGTTGTATCGTTGTAGGACTAGAGAAATATATGGAGCACAAGTTATATATTTGTGGTATAAAGACTTATCGGGAAAAAAACTCCCGAAAACTCGAAAAAATCGAAAAACTCGAGATTGAAAAACCCGACTTCGTTGGTTTGGTTTGGTTTATAGATTTAAAAATCCGACACTATTGGTTTGGTTTGGTAATTGAAAAATCCGAACCAACTCGACCTATAAACACCCCCTAGTAACAGTCTATTCGGTATAATTTTTTTTATAGTTACAGTTTATTTTGTATTTATTTTGTAGATATTTTGTATAATGATAATTTATTTGATATATTTTTGTATAGTAATAATCTATTTTATATATCTTTTATATAGTGACATTTTATTTAGTACTCTATGGTTATTTTGTATAAACCTTAGAAGCAGCTTCAATTCGGTCCTTATTCCAAAGCTTCAGCATGAGCACAGTCTAGTGGATTGCTTTTTTGTTTAATAAACATAGACTTTTCAATTCCCAAATTTATTTTCAATAAGTTTTTAATTTTTTCAATTCCGATTTATCGATTTTGAGGGCTTATCGATTCGGTTATCGATTACACTAATAAGAAAATTTATGGGATTCCACGGAAAGTATATCGCTATAAACGCGCCTAACTAATATTGACAAAAAGAAGCTAAAATAAGACGAACACCATTTATAACATAAAAATTGTGTCAACAAGCACATGCAACAAAACTAAAGTAAGGGATCAAATGTATGCCACCAACACTCCAACGGTATAAAAAAACAAAATAAAATACATCATCACGGCTAATTCTATTTTCCATTAATTTGAACTTCATTCTCTTGATCTTAAATATGATCATTTCCTTAAATGTGATAGAGAAAATAATAGGGTAATGGACTTAGGGTAAAGGAAAGGGTATAGATTAGGGATAATGATATTGTATAGCCGCTTTCAAAATAGTAGCGGAATATATATACATTCTGTATGTTATATTAATCTACACAAATAGGTAATAATTCATTTTACAAGTGTCTATAGTAGGGGTGTGCATTCAATTTATCGATTCGATTTTGACCATTTTCGATAATTACTTATCGATTATCGATTTGTATATATGCTTATCGTTATCGTTTCAATAAAGTTTCAATTTTTTCGATTTCGATTTCGATAATAAATAATCGATTCGATTTATCGATAAACCGATTCGAATGCACACCCCTAATCGATTATGTCGGGATTAAGACACAAAGAAGCAATGAGCTCCTGTTTTAGGTTGAAAGATAGGGATAGATATTATGATAAACATAAGAAGGAAATGCAGAGATAAGAATTTTCACCAATCTTTTACAATTAACAACATGATACATTAATCATTTTCTTTCTTCATCTTTGATAAAAGTAACACGATATATACTTAGATCATATACCTAATAGTTTGAAAGACTTTGATTCTGAAGTATAGGACTTGGACACTTTAGACGAGTAACTCAAGAGTTTTATATTGGTTATATTCACTTTAACATGATCATCAGAATTTTCAGTCACGAGTTTCACCGCAACTCGTGGTTTACTCAAGTTTTGCTCCTTGCCTTCCAAATCAAAGGTGTTACCACTTGAATCACATTCCGATTTTTCATCTTGATTGACTTCAGTAATTCCAAGAAGCGTTCTGAGAGTCAGGGAGCTTTGTTGATACATAGGCAGAGGAAAAGCGGGAAATTTTGTACCAATATTTAAGTTTTTTGCTAGGTATTATATTAGTTTTTGTCTTTAAATTGCATAATAGATTTGTGAGTTTGAGATTGTCAAAAGTTTCAGAGGCCAAAAGTGAACTTGTCTCCAAACACAATTGAGCAAACTTCACTTATGGCCTATCGATAGAAACTAATAGTATTTGGTAGCCCAAAAATTAACCTATACAAGTCATAGCCTAAAAATAATATTAAGGGCTAGCCGAAAATTCACTGAACCAATTTCAGCCGCCGTTACTACTAGTCACAGGCAAAGAGCAAACTTCAGCCTTCTCCATTACTTCCGATCCCAAAATCCCCACAGATACAACAACAAAATTCGTTTTACCAGTTAGATTCAGAACACAAAGCTAAATTCTTCAAAATATTCTCTTTCTTCTCTCCTAGAAAAAATTGAATCTTTTTTGCTGGATTCTAGTTTTTATGAACAAATATTGTATGATTTAGACCCTTTTTAAATCTTGGGGTTTTGCAATTTCTTTAGTATTACATTCTTGTTGAGTTGTTGTGACTGAGAAGGGTTTGGATCTATTGATTTTGACCCAATGGTGAAGTTTTAGGAAATAGTATACCCTGTTTGATTTGGATTTTTTTCCCTTTTTTTGTTTTTTTTGTTCTCAAGTATTGCGTATGGTCAGTGATGGATGATCTATTTTTGTTGATAGTCAATCCTATTTCTTATAATCAAAGTGCTTTAAGTGAATGCATATAAACGTGAATATATTCGATTAATACCTAATTTGCACGGTACTGCAGCGTGGTGGGAAAATATGGGTGGTGGGGTGACTCAATTGCTTATGTCGTTACTGTGATCTTTCTGTTTGTTCTTCATCATTATTACAAAAGTAAAAGGTGAAACATAGGCAAGTCCTTTGACTTCCCTCCAGAAGAAATTTTAGAGATAATCTGAAAGATTCTTAAATATTTCAAATGGTTCATTTGAAACAGCAACTCCTCTAGGTATACAAAAAGTTAAAATATCTACAATATAAACTGGTATTATATAAAAACAATACAAAATAGATTATCACTATACAAAAAATATACAAAATAGATGTAACTATATAAAATAGACGTAACTATACAAAAAATATACAAAAAAAACTGTCACATTACAAAAAATATACAAAATAGATGTTACTATAAAAAAATATATGCAAACAAGATAGTCAATATACAAAAATACATGATACACTCCAATTTTGATACATTTTTTTAGATAAATTATACATTCACGATACAAAATATATTTGGGGTACGCAAATATATACACTTTAGATACACAAGCACAGTTGAGATAGGCTCAATATACACCAATGATACACTATCGAACTTAGGATACAATATTTATACATTGCAAAAAAACAAAAAAAATCTCCATTGCACTAGGTAGGGATCAAACTTGCGACCATCAGCTTATAAAACAAACGCCCTATCCATTGAGCTACAAGCACTTGTGTTGTCATATTTGTTCCGTTCGGCTACCATATGCAATATGTTTGGGCCGAAGGGCCATTTTTTGAAAGTGGTACAAAACATGAGCTATTAAAATTTTGAGGGGCTATAGAGGATAGTTTTTTCAAAACAATTGTTACAGATATGTTCTAAGGCCCAAAATAGGACCTACATGGCAACGTCAGCCCAAACCCACATTTATTTTAATTTTTTCTAGTCTTATACATAATTTATACATTGATTACCTATAATTACATATATATATATATATATATATATATATATATATATATATATATATATATATATTCATCTTATATTTTTAGTTTGGGTTAATTCCTGAAGAAGGTTGAAGGGGAATACATCATAACCTAACGTTAGTTTTTAACTAATGGCTATGGCTAAACTATAACTTATTCATTTGCCGCTTGACCAATTGAATCAAGGCAAAGCAAATGGGTAGAAAATATGTTAAAGCAAACAAGAGGTTAATTAAGCATTTCCAAACTTCCAGCAAAGCATAAAATTGGCATATTCTCATAACTAAAACGAAATGTTTCCAGATTAATTTCACAAATGGTTACTTAATTATTTTTAATACATTAATGTCACCAAATTGTTTATCTTTTAATATTTTCAAAGACTCCTCATAAAAATATTTAATATTTTTAATCCAAGATTATATTTATTTAAAACAGCCTTTATCTTTCGTCAATGACATGTTCAAAAATTTGTTAGATAATCTGTTGAAGAAAGAGCAATTCTGAAAAAAAAAATTACTATTATCTTTTAGTTTTTTTGAAGTAACAAATATTTTCAAAGAATTTGCTACTAAAGTTACTAACTCTTTTTTCTACTATAATAATATAGAATAAGTGTTTAGAAAGAACGGAAAAGGTCCAAATACATCCTTGTACTATATGAAATTGAACATATTTATCTTTCGTTAATACTTTAACCCATATATGCCTTTATCATCACATAGTTGGTCCATATATTTGAGTGAACAATAAAATTGTGTCGGGAAAATAAAATCAAGACCGAAAAATATCGTAACAATTGTAGTATTTTATTTTGAATCTTTGAGTGTACAATCTCTATGAATCATCTGATTCTTCTTTTCAATAGTGAATAAATAATTAAAGGGCCTTTGAGCTTGATCTTGAATCTATATTTGTTTCCACGAACGATGATCTTGTTCTTGAGCTTGAGCTTGATTGCTTGAAGCTTGAAACTTGTCGAGAAATTTGCGGTGTTTGATGCACGAGCTCTCTCTTGCTTCTTATTATAACTAGTGGTGTCTTTTCTGTGTTATGAAGACCCATATTTATAGTTGTAGAAAGGATGAGTCATGATAAAAATAAACTCTTTTCGACCAATCAAATTTAAGTGTGACATGACCGCATTTGATTGGCCAGAATATGTCACTTGCACACATGGCGCGATTTCATTAGACATTTAATGTGACTTGGCAAGCCTTGCCATTTTGACACGTAGCATGATCTTATTGGCTCTTCCGTTTGACTTGGCGTGCCACATCATTTGACACATGGCACCAAACTGGGCCACTAGGAAGATGACATCTTGGGCTTAACGAAGTGGACTCATCACTTGTAGCCCAACTAAAACTAGCCCAATAGATCGGATTAAGACTTATTGATTACGTGATATATATATGTTTTACGTTATTTTATGATGTATATAGTGTATTAAACGAATTGTATTCAATAATACAACATGAAATGACGCCGCACAAACATGGATTCCTGTAAATCATGATCTGTATTTAGGTGTATTAATCTGTATTAAGCGGGAAAAAAGTAACGTTTCAGCGCAAATAATGAGAATGTGAATTTGTATTTTGGTGTATTAAGTTGTATTAAGCAGCGTCATTTCACAAAAAAAGGGAGTTATACCATAAATTGGTGAGAGAAAAATATTTTGTACCATCTAATAAGGCTTAAATATAGGAAAATATTAAATTTAAATTTTTTGCTACAAAATAAAAAAGGTTATTATATTATGTAAAATTTTAAAAAGGTATTTATTTGTTATAAATAGGATACTAACCTATTCTATAGGTGGTAAAATTTCCTTATTACTCCATATATATTATTGGACTTGAGTAATTAATCCAATTATATTAGCCCATAATATTTGTTTCAATAATATATTTGATATATAAACCATACTATTTATGGATTAAACACACATATTCAGGTAATTAATTATTGAACTTTGATGATGAAATACAAATTCGATTGAATTGTAAACCAACTTTGAACAAAACTACAAATAGGATTTGGATCTACTTTTGATCTCAAAGATCCTAAACAGCTACTGGTCATGCTCATGCATGCATATTTCTTAGATCCTAAACAGAGACTAATTCATATAGAATGGAAAAAATGTCCGAATTTGTCCTTCTGCCATGTACTTCGCCAATTATTCGAGCAAAAAATATAAGTAACAGCGACGATATATAGCTGATCCCAATTTTAAACAGAAAGTAAAATTAGATCCTTTCTGCATATATAATAACAATAATAATAATAATAATAATAATAATAATAATAATTGTTTACCCCTAATTATTAAGGTTGCCACTTGCTCTAGTCAAATTGTACATGTTAACAGATGATTGACCCTTCTTTCACGTGCTTAAAATTATTCTAGTAGTATTTGCTTCAATCAAGATAATATATATCTCAGCCATAGATGTTTAAAAACTCCAGAATTGTCATACAAAAGCACCAAAATGTATATATAAAGAGAAAAAAAATGGAAAAGGGGAAAATATGCAATACTTTTACACTCTGCAGACACACGCCATACTCATATATTTACAACTAGAATATGATACCTCATCTTAACGCCACTAATAATAGCTTTGACTTGGTCTTAATTAACTTTAAAATAAGATGTTTATTTCAAATTTTCTGTCATCACAAGAAAAACCATTCCACCCTCACTCACACTCTGAAATCGAAGGAGGAAGGAACTTATTCCCATCTGATGTCCTAGAACATACATTGAAATTAACTTAATCTCAAAAGTTAAGTCAAGATGTAAAGATTGTTTTTCGTTGAGGGCCTATTCCTTTTCGTTGGTCAAATACGCAAAAACTCTTTTGATCATGGATGGCATTGAGCCTTTTGTCTACTCAGCTGCTATGGCTATGTTAAGAAGATGAACCTTGAGTCTAATTCAATACTAAGAGAAGAAACTGTTCAAAGTGTCAGCATATAAAGGGTGCTCGTGATATTACTTTTAAGATTTAATAACTTGTCAGAAGTTTCAAATTTACAACCTCTTGGTTTTTTTGTGTGTCTTACTTTATTTGTACACAAAAGATTAAGAATATAAACAACATTTTGGATCATGTAATCTTAACTAAAGGAGTGTATAACAAATATATACTATAACGTATCAAAATTACCTTTTAGTCATCTAAAATGTGGCATGTCGTTTTTAAAAAAAATAAAATGTTACTATAATAAAATTTACTAGATATAGAAAGAGATAACCTTTTTAAAATAGACTAAAAGAAAATGTAAGACACATGAATTGAGAAATAAGCTACTAGTATTAGGAACAATGAAAAGAAAATAAATGCAAAGACTTGGTCATACAACATTTCGTTTGGTAATTTTATATTTTAAGGTTTTCCTGCACATATAGAGTCCACGGTCTCATTAATTAAGAAGTAACATGCCAAAATAAGTTCTTGTTTGAAGTGTCAATTTGCCGGGGTATTGGGCAGGTTGGCTTTTAGACTGAAATGTGAACAGAAGATTAGGCAGACAAATGTGAAAGCGAAAGACTAGATAATTACTATCCCCTCTGTTGCAATTTATATAGTAGAGTTCAAATTTCGAGAGTTAAATTTATGAATTTTGACCATAAATTTAAATCTAAATTTTTTTGAGTTTTTAAGATCAAAATTTGTATATTTGAAAACTATGTAAAAAACAGTACTCCCTCCGGTCCAAAATAAGTGATTTTTTGGCCTTTTATTTGTGGTCCAAAATAAGTAATTTTTTCGGATTTCAAGAATGACTTAATGATGTTTTTCCTACATTATCCTTGGAGTAAATAGTGTTGGAATATGTGTTAGGAGTGTTTATGTGAGATAGTAAGGTTAAAATGGTCAATTCTACTGCTAATTAATGTTAAAAGGTGACTTTCTTAATATGTGTGAAAACATCCAACAAATCACTTATTTTTGACCGGAGGGAGTATAAGTCAATCGTTTGTTAGAACGGCAGTTGCGCCCTTCCCCAGCTACGAAGAAGGTCTGCCCTAACCAATGACAGGAACTCTTCGGAATGAAATAGTCATTTATTATTTGCTCACAATTCTTTTTTGTCACCTTAGCCTATTGATAATTAGGGATTTTGACGCATTTTATACTCCTTCTTGCTTATGCTTTGATCAAATATTCTTACAAAATAGTCCAAAAAGGCTTACAAGTTGTGCTTTATTGCAGATATGATCAACAAAGTGATAAAATATGAAAGATCGACTCAAAAGGAGTGAAACTTGTACAAGTGCCAAAGACAAGGCAAGCTCAGGCAAAACAGGCCCAGTGCGGCCGCACACCACTTTGTGCGGTCCGCATTGGGAGATTTAGAGTGTTGAATTTCAGGCTTCAAGGCAGTGTGCGGCCACACACTATTTTGTGCGGTCTGCACTGAAGGCAACGCAGCCGCAGTCCATTCTCTGCGGTCCGTGATGCCAAGATTCAGAGAGGATAATTTTTCAAGTGTGAAGCCCCTGCGGTCGACGATCAACTTTCTGCAGACCGTAATAGAAGCCTCCGCGATCGCGGTCCATTCTGTGCGGTTTGTGGAGCCCAAGTTCAGGAGCCATTTTTTAAATCCAAAGCCCCAGTGCGAACTGCGGTCCATTTTGTGCGTTCCGTACTAACCCCACATGGGCATTTTTCCCATATTTTCAACTTAGTATAAATAGATTCTTTTTCTATTTTTAGGGTGTCAGATATTGTAATACGTAAATTGCGCTCGTGGGTCGACTTGTCTTAGCCATTTGGGGCATTTTTACTGACTTTTCATCATTGATTCTTTGTATTTAGCTTAGTAATTAATTAATATGTGTTTATCTTCTTCTATTTCTTGCTTTTCTTCTTTGAATATGAGTAGTTAGACCACATAGCTAGGGTTGTGGCTCAACTCTAGTGCAGGTAATTGATGGGTCTTGAATTTTAGGGCAAAATTGACTATAGGTGTTTGATATTTGGGTCAATTTCATGGTTAAATTGCTGAATTAATGGTTGAAAATACTAGTTTGTATTTAGTTGTCTAGGGTTCTTCTTGAGAAAGACCCTAAGTCTCCGAAACTGATCCAACAAGGATTTGAGGCGTACTCAATGGATTGATAGCCCCAATTAAAGGGTTAAACTTCAAGAGAGTAATATCTTACTTGAACCTTAGTTGCTTGTGCAAATTTGCATACCCAACTGGTCTTGAGAGAGTCAATTGGGCAATTGAACCACCGAGAGGTTTAGAGTGGATAAATTAGTACAACGGATATATCATATTCCCTAAATATGTCAAAGATGCCTTAGACTCATGCACCCATCAATTGACCGTCTAGACGGAAGTCACTACCCTAGTGTCCTTTAAACCATTAGATTCAACTTGCAATTTTCAACTTTTAGTTTAATTTACAATTTTATAAAGGAAATCCCACAAATGAATAGAAGTACATTTAAGAGCACATACGCAATCCTAAACTAGATAGATACTCGATTCTAATTCTAGCTCTCTATAGATATCGATCCCGATCCGAAATTGGGTAAAAGCTATTGCGGCCTTCTCTGGCTACTTATTACTAATGCGGAGTTGGAAGCGGTCACTTTTTGGCGTGGTTGCTAGGGGTTAATGGTTTTGGCTATCTATTTAGTTAGTTTCGTATGTTGTTCTTCTTTCCTTATTTGTTACTAATTTTTGTGTGTCAAATACTTCAAGTACAAAATGGATTTAAATTCTAATGGCCCTCTTGGAAACGTTCTTGCGGGGAGGAGGTTGATGAAATTGGAGAGGATGAGGTGCCTCTTGTACCTCCCAGACCACGACGAGGCTGCCTGGCCAATGCTAATGAAAATGTTCCAGACCCTCCTCCTCCACCTCGAAGAGCGGTTGCTCGGGTGCTCCCGAACTAAGTCTATGCAAGTGCTATTGTCCCACCCAGAATTTGGCAATTTTCAGATAATCAATGCGATGTTGACCTTTCTTCAGAAGCGTGGGTATTTCACAGGTGCTATAGATCAAAATACCTACAAACATCTCAAGGGGTTCGTGGATACATGTTGGGGGAGCAAGCAGACGAATGTGTCCGAGGATGCTCTTAGGTTGAGGCTTTTCCCATTCTCACTCCGGGTGAAAGCATTGGATTGGCTCGAGTGACTTCCCAAACATTCTATCACAACTTGGGATGAGTTGGCGGATAAGTTTATTGCTAAATATTTCTCACTCGGGCACATGGCGGCACTTCGAGATGAGATATTGGCTTTCTAGCAAGAACACACGGAACCTTTGCATGAGTTTGGGAGCGGTATAGAACGATGGTGAAGGAATGCCCCAATAATGACACGACGGAGAATATCTTGCAACAAACTTTCTACCGAGGCATCAATACTAAAAATCAATGCATAGTCAACTAACTCGCTAGGGGTAATTTTATGACATTGTCGTATGATGAAGCTTGTGCCATTCTTGATGAGATGACGTATACGTCCTCCGCATGGCAAAGTAGAGCCAATGTTCCTTAAGGTGACCCTACAATTATTCATTTGCATAAGGAATTACATGACCATGGGCAAGCACGGAGCTGACAACTACTATGAACCAATTGGCTAAGGCACAGTTGCAACAAGTTCAAAATCCTCGCCAAGTGAATGCCATGGAAGGTGTTAATATGCTTGTCAACAAGAGAAGGCTAAGAAGGCAACAAAACCAAGGGAATTCTAATCAATTTGATGGTGATTGTGATGAGTTTCAAAGTGATGGCTATGATGAGCAAAATGAAGAGGTTCAATATGTGAATAACTATCAAGGAGAAAGAGGGAACTCTTCCAACCAACAACAGTGGCGACCCCAGGGAAATTGGGTCAATCAACAACAAAATAGTGGTAATTGGGGGAACAACAATCAAAACAACAACTGGGGCAATCAGAACAATAACTGGGGCAATCAAAACAACAATCAAGGCAACCAAGGGAATTGGAATGGTAATAATAACATTGGGGCAACAATAACAATCAAGGTGGATGGAATAATGGAACCAATAAAACTGGGGGCAAGGCTTTCAAAGGCTCCCAATGTACCAACAACCAAACAATCCACCCCCTTTCTGTTCTCAAGGTCCTTTCTTCGGGTATTGATGTGGGTAGAATTGAAATGATGTTCGAATAAATGATGAAGAAGAATGTGGATTTGGATGCAGAGTTGGCTTCCCGCAATACCTCTATTAGAAACTTAGAGGTGAACTTAGGCCAAATCTCCCAGCCTTTGAATGCTCGCTCGAAGGGTGCTCTACCAAGTGATACGGTAGCGAACCCAAAGGGTTGGAACAATCATGTCATGGCGGTTACAACACGAAGTGGGAGAGGCAGTAATGTGAATGCCTCGAAACAAAAGCGAGTTTTTGATGATGATGTTGAGTTGCAAGAAGATGTGGTTCCTTTGGTAGTTGAATATGTGGTTGATGACAATGTCAATAATAAAGTGAAGATTGACATTAATGAAACTGAGGTGGAAACTCAAGAGGCCGTGAACCCGTCTAGGCAACACGTGATTGACATGTCAGAAACGGTTGTGCCAAAAGCAAAGGCTCCTTTGCCAAGGCCACCTCCACCTTATCCTCAAAGGCTTGCAAAGCAGAGAAATGATAATCAGTTCAAAACGTTCATTGACATGATGAAGAGCTTGTCCATTAATGTGCCTTTGGTGGAGGCTCTTGAACAAATGTCGGGCTATGCAAAGTTCATTGGTCACAACGAAGCATTATATGGATTGTGAAACTATAAAGATGACTCGCCAAGTTAGTGCTATAGTGCATTCAATGGCCCTGAAGTTAGAGGTTCCCGGTGCTTTCACCATTCCTTGCATCACTGGGAGTGCAGATTTTGCCAAAGCATTATGTGATTTGGGAGCTAGTATCAACTTGATGCCTTACTCGACTTTAGGTATTGGGAAACCTAGACCAACTTCCATGAGGTTACAAATGGCAGATAGACCGATGAAGAGACCTTTGGGTATTATTGATGATGTGCTTATCCGGGTGGACAAATTTATCTTGCCAGTGGAATTTGTGATTTAGATTGTGAGATGGATTATGAAGTTCCTATTATCTTGGGTAGACCTTTCCTAACTATGGGGAACGAATTGGTAGATGTGGAAGTAGGGGAACTCACCTTCCGGGCGTGTGATTAAAAAGTTGTCTTTCATGTGTGCAAGTCTATGAAGCAACCCAATAGCACCAAGGTGTGCTCATTTCTTGACCTCGTCAAAGCTATGATTATGGATGACACCAGTGCTATGATCAATGTGGAGGATCCCCTTGACGACATGCTATTAAATCTTGATGTCAATGATGATGGAAGGATGATGCAAAGCCTTCCTTGGAGCATTAAAGAAGATTTAACGAGGCAATGCAAGAGGTGGTGAAGAAAGAAGTGATTAAGTGGTTGGATGTCGGGGTTGTGTACCCCATTTCTGACAGCTCTTGTACTTCAACGGTGCAATGTGTACCATAGAAGGGTGGCATGATTGTAGTGACAAATTATTAGAATGAGTTGATTCCTACCAGAATAGTTACTGGATGGAAGGTATGTATGGACTACCGAAAGTTGAACAAGGTGACCCACAAGGATCATTTCCCATTGCCATTCCTTGACTATATGCTTGATCGCTTTACGGGGCGTGTTTTTATTGCTTTTTGGGTGGATACTCGGGATATAATCAAATATTAATCACTCCGAAGGACCAAGAGAAGACCACCTTTACTTGTCCATATGGTACCTTTGCTTTCTCTTGGATGCCGTTCGAGTTGTGCAATGCTCCGGCAACTTTCCAACGATGCATGATGGTTATTTTCACCGATGTGGTGGATGATATTTTGGAGGTATTCATGGACTATTTTAGTATGGTTGGTGATTCTTTTGAAGAGTGTTTGGGAAATCCAGAAAGAGTCGTGGCCCAGTGTGAAGAAATCAATCTTGTTCTCAATTGGGAGAAATGCCACTTTATGGTGGAAGAAGGAATTTTACTTGGGCATAAAATTTTGAAACATAGTATTGAGGTTGATAAAGCAAAGATCGATGTGATTTCAAGGCTCTGTCCCCTACCATTGATAATAGGTGAATTTGACTATATTTATACCCTAAATAATCACACTTTATTGTTGTTTTGACATTACTTATGATGACAAAATTCTATTATTAGTTTTTTTAGTGTGTTATAGGTACACATGAGCAAATGAAGACTAAAAGAGCAGTTTTGGAGTCAAAAGAAGGTGAAAAGGCCAAGTGTGGTACAAGTCAAGAAATTGTGCTGAAAATAGCCGGAAAGGTGTGATTTCGTGCTATATAGATGTTATGGCATGAGCTTAAGTGATTTGGAGCTTTGAAGTTTGAGTAAAATCTCAAGGAATTAAGTCGGGATCATGTTCGGGGGTCAAATGTGATAGTTTAGTACAAACGAAGACTCGATGAGGCATATTGCGTACTATCTTGTAATCTGGACATAACGTTTTGCTCAGAACTCCGTATTGGCTCCATATTATATGGTTGGAAAGCTAACTCAATGGTCTAAAACTTGAATGTTTGGAGTTTTTCCAAATTACAAACGGAACAGGGTGAAATACCGCAGTTTCACCGCGACCGTGGTGGAAGAGGCCTGCGGAAGTTTTCAAGATTCAGAGGACTTGATCCATCGTGGTTGCACCGCGACCATGGTCAAATCGCGGTGGAATCCGGGATTTTAAGGGACTAAAGTGTCAAAATGCAAGTTATGTAACCTAAACCCTATATATAATGTCAGGATTCGCCCAAAGGAGGCAAATATTGTATTATTGACTACTTTTGCAAGAAAACTAGTAAGAGAGAACTCTCTCAACATCTTTCTTTCTTTTACATTGAATTCTTGATTATGAAATCAATTATCTATCTTGTTTCCTTGATTATGAGTAGTTAAATCTTTATCTAAGGTTTTGATGGAACCTATTGATTGATGAACTTCTGGGTTATGTGATTACAAATTGTTAGCTAGATTTCTATTTGTTCAACTTCGTTCTTGTTGTAGTTAATTGATAGGATCCTCAATTAGCTGTGCCTATTTAGTGTGCATAACTTGGAAAAGAGTTCATATTTAGGTAAATTGTTGAACAACACAACACCTAGATTATTGGTGGAATCTATAATTGTAGGCGTAAAGGTGGGGTAAGGAATAATGAAACCTTGGGTGCAATCTAAAGTGAACTATTCAAATTAAAGCTAGCTAGGGTAGCTCGGAAGAGTGCAATAGTAAATTATTGTAGTTTCTCGGGAGAGAATTACGGTAAAAATAGCGTTCATGATTGATAGAATAATATTGACAATTTGTGCGAGCATAAACAGAAGGGATTCCATCAATAGGGAAAATCAATACCTTAGTCTTTCTTTTTATTCTTTAAATCACATTCAATTATTTCCTTCAATTATTTAGTCTTGCAAAAGTTAGTAGAAATCACCCACCAATATATATTCCAAAGTTTGGGAAGCTGATTCAGGAGTGTTATTGGGTTTTGGAAGTTGTAATTGATAGGTTAATTCTCTGTGTGATCGACTCTGGACTTAATAGACCGGATTATATTGACAACGACCGTTGTTTGGGCATGAATCAATTTTGGCGCCGTTGCTGGGGAATTAATGGAATTATCCATTGCCATTGACAGAACTACAAGATTCTTGTGTAGTCAGGTTCTTTCTACACACTTTAGATTGAAAATTTTGACGGTTGTTGAATTGGGTGCTCGGGTGCCCTAGGAAATCTGCAAGGACTGGAGAACTAATTGAAGGACTCTCAGCCCTAGAGCAAACTTTCGGGAGGTAAGTTTTCTCACCCTTCTGTGTTGTACATTGATTATTATATGAGACGTAAATGACCCAAACCAGCAAGCTGGGTTGAATGTACATGAGGCGCAGGAGGCGTAGGAGGCGCATGAAGGTGCTCTATTTGACTGGGCACAACCAACTGCTGATAATTTGGCAACTGACATTATTGTGTCAACCATTCAAGCTGAGTCATTCCAGATTACCAATAACATGCTACCCTTGTTGCAAAACAAGGGACTATTCTCTGGAACTAAGGTTGAAGATCCACAGCAGCACCTGAAGAATTTTCTTTCTATATGCAAGGTGCAGAGGCAGCCAAACGTGACACCAGAAGCCATCAGGCTATTGCTATTTCCATTCTCAGTTACAGGGGCTGCACAAGTATGGCTCAACTCACTCCCCATAAACTCTATAGCAACATGGGATGAGTTAGTCAAGCAATTCCACAACAAGTTTCATCCACCTAACAAGATAGCTCATCAAATTGATGAGATTGTGAGCTTCAAGTAGAAACCAATGGAGACATTGCATGAAACTTGGGGCAGATTCAAAGGTATGCTTGTTATGTGTCCTCACCATGGGGTTCTCTAACAGATGTTGGGTCAAACGCTCTACATGGGGCTTTCAGACAGCATGAAAAATATAGTAGATGCCTCAGTAGGTGGGGCTTTTCCGAGCAAGACCTGGAGAGAAGGCCATAATTTGCTTGACAAGATGGCTTAGAACTCCGGGTGGACGACCAGGAATGCTCCTATCACTCCAGTGGTACACTCTGTACCTCTGAATCCTTCTAACACTATGGAGGAGGACATGGCAACTTTATTGACACAAATGAGCATCCTGACAAAAAAGGTCGAAGAATCTGGGATCAAGCAGCAAGTTCATATTGTAGATACTACCAATGGTAGTTTATGCACATCTTGCATTAGCCAACCCATAGGTAATCCATGGGTTGCAGACTAAGAACATCATCATCGGCATGAAGACATAAATTATGTGGCTAATTATGGAGGGTAGCGACAAGGCAACTAGAGTTGGGGTCAGCAGGCTCCACAGCAGTACATGCCTCCTCAGCCACAGTATAATACAGCAGGTATGAGGCCACCAAACAACATGGCTCCATATCCTAGACCTCAGAATTTCAATAATCAGCAGCAGGGGTATCATCCACCTCCACCACAACATGGGGGTAGACATGACGATGGGTTCGCAAGGTTGGAAGCTATGATGCAGCAGGTAATTGGGTCACATGCCAAAACCAATGACAGGATAGATGCACATGACGCAGCTATCAAGAATATTGAGGTATAGGTGGGCCAGATTTCTATGTCACTTAACAATCGTCCCCAAGGGACATTGCCTATAGATACACAAACAAACCCAAAGGATCAAATCCCAAAGCAGTTGACGACAGTTAATCTGAGAAGCGGTAGAGATCTTGATGCTGAGCAGGAAAGGGATAGAGGAAATTTGCAAGTCGAGACACTCAATCCAGTACCCATTGAACTGGATGAGTCCACCGGGTTGACAGAAGTTACGGTCCAGCCAGTAGCTGAAAATAATGATGTGCAGCAGGGAACGGAGAAAGTAGCTGAACCGGTAGAACAGCTGGTTGTGGAACAAGTTATAGAGAAAAAAAGGTCCCAAGTGATTGGGAAGAAGAGGCCTCCAGCCCCATTCCCCTAAAGGTTGGCGAAGCACCAGAAAGAGGAGCAATACAAGAGATTCTTCGAGATGCTCAAGCAAATCCAGGTAAACATTCCCTTTATTGGAGCTTTGAAAGAAATGCCTGGGTATGCTAAGATGATTAAAGATTTGATGTCGCGGAAATTTGATTTCCAAGACTTAGCCACCGTGACTCTTACACAGACATGCAATGCAGTGGTCTCTAGACCCATAGCTGAGAAGTTATCTGACCCAGGTAGCTTTACTATTCCATGTACTATAGGAAACTTTGCCTTTGCTAAGGCATTGTGTGATTTGGGGGCGAGCATAAATCTTATGCCCTTGGCGATCTATAGAGGCTGGGCATCGGGAAAGCCAGTCCTACTTCCATTTTATTGCAGCTTGCTGATAGGACGATTAAGCGTCCATTTGGTATATTAGATGATGTGCTCATTCAGGTGGGGAAGTTTGTGTTTCCCGCCGATTTTGTGATTCTGGACTGCAAGGTGGACGGGGAGATTCCTATAATCTTAGGAAGACCTGTGATGACCCAAAGGGTCATCACTTATTGATTGTGAAACTGGGGAACTCAAGATGAGGTTGAATGATGAGGAGATCATATTCAATGTACAAAAATCCATGAGGAGCCCTAGTGAGTTCGCAAATTGCTCTCTCATTGATGCAGTTGATGTGATAGTGGAGACCGACGATGCATAGTTGACAGCTGAAGATCCACTTCAGGCATGCCTGATGAACTTAGAAGAGGTAAATGGTGAATGCCTGGCAGAGTGGGTGCTATCTCTGGAAGGCAAGGGGCTTTGGGATAGAGAGTTGGAGTTTTAACCTCTACATTTAGAAAAGAGAGACCCCTCCAGCAAAACCATCCATTGATGAGCCACCAAAGCTGGAACTTAAGCTACTACCAGCACATCTCAGGTATGAATTTCTGGGCCCTAACTCCACTTTACCTGTTATTATCTCATCTGGTTTGCTAGATGTGCAGGCTCAAAAGCTATTACAGGTACTCAAGGAATGTAATACTACCATTGGTTGGACCATGGCAGACATAAAGGGGATCAGCCCTGCATACTGCATGCACAAGATTCTCGTGGAAGAGGGAAACAAACCCTCCAGGAAACGCAAAAGAAGGCTGAACCTGAATATGAAGGATATGGTGAAAAAGAAAGTGATAAAGTTGCTAGACACGGGGTAGGTCCCAGGTAAGTTTTCTCACCCTTCTGTGCTGTACATTGATTATTATGCCATGAGGACATGTCATGATCTTAAGTGTGGGGTAGGAGACTTATCTTGTATTGTATGTTGTACATAGTAGATTTAGCTGTAAATTATATTAGTTGTCTTGGCCCGATGATGGACACTTGGCGACGGGTTTCTTAAGGGTCTAAGTCGGAATATAAACACAAAAAAATAAAAAATTTGAAAAATCCAAAAATATGAGTAGAGGGCTCTTCCCGATGACGGACTATTTGGACAAGTACTCTTGAGGGAAGTAGTCCATGTAAGAATTTTTCTTTCTTTTATTTTCTTTTTTATAGGTAGGGTATCACCTCCCCCTTAGTTTTTCTTTTGACCACGGTTCTTTTCCAGGGGTTTTTATTGAACCGGGTTAGGTAGATTTTTCTTTTTTAGGATTAGAGGGTAAAGGTTAACTTGTAACCCCAAGTATGCACATTACCAAAACTAAATGAACTTGAGAGTGTATGATCTAAGCTTGATTGTAGATTCTAGGATATGTCTTAAATTGCACAATACAGCTTGCTTGAACATTGATAGGACTCTGTAGATGAACTTGTTTCTAAATGAGTTGCATGCTAAGTGTGTGTGAGATTTTACCTGCATTATATGTTTTACATGATACCTAGAACTTGCCCTGTGTGTGTGCAAAGCGAAATAAAAGTTGTTTAGTTATAGAGATGATAGAGGCATTTCTTTGTGTAAACCCCATAAACCAATAAACTGTGAATTCACATGTACATAGTATTCTAGTTAACCCCTTTGAGCCTTAACCCTGTTCTTTGATAAACCTTTAATGTTCAAAAATCTATATCATATATTGTTGTATTTTACCTCCTAGAAGCACGTGTATTGTAATGAATATGCAAAACTCAAAGTGTGGGGTGAAGGGAAATTTAAAAAGGGAAAATCAAGAATAAATGGTAGAAAAAGGTAAACTTGCAATATACAGTAAATGCTTTACAAAGCAATAAAAAAAAGATGTATATATGTAAATAAGAAAGCCAGTACACCAACAGAAAAATGGGGATTAAAAGTGAATAAAAGGTGAAGGAATGTTTACGGGAAGCATAATGAAAAAGCTTAAAGGGAAGTTGTGAAAAGTAAAGTGCTTAGGAAGGTTAGCCACTATAACCAAAAGTATCCTACCCGTCCCATAGCCTACATTACAACCCTTAAAGACCTCTTGATCTGTGATTGAATAACTCGATTAGTGGAGTATTACACTAGGGGCAAGCCTATGGTGTATCTGTATGCATATGAATGCTCTTTGTTGAGAGTGAGTGAAATTTTTCTACATCTATAAGTTCCATGTTCTAAATTGCTTATGTGTGGGAACTTCTCTCAATATAATTGTGTGAGGGCATGTAACTCAGGAAGAAAAAGGTAAGTTTGCAAGTCTGTGATAATAATTAGAGTAAGCAATAATGTGCTGGCATTTGAGTTCACAATTGGGTAAGGAGTGTGCATGTCTTAGGTTAATCATGAAAGATAGCTTGTATGACATATTTTTGGGGATACATTAATAAAATTGGACTAAAGTGTGATTAAGGTTACTCGAGGAAGAGCAAAGAATGTAGTGTGGGGTGTTGACAATATGTGAATTTGACTATATTTATGCCCTAAATAGTCACATTTTATTATTGTTTTGATATTATTTATGATGACAAAATGCTCTTATTAGTGTTTTTAGTGTGTTATAGGTACACATGAGCTAATAAATACTAAAAGAGAAGTTTTGGAGTCAAAAGAAGGTGAAAAAGGCCAAGTGTGGTACAAGTCAAGAAATTGTGCTGAAAATAGCCGGAAAGGTGTGATTCCGAGCTATATAGATGTTATGGAATGAATTTAAGTGATGTGGAGATTTGAAGTCTGATTAAAAGCTCAAGTAATTAGGCCGGCATCGTGTTCGGGGGTCAAATTTGATAGTTTAGTACAAACGAAGACTCGATGAGGCATATTGCACACTGTGTCGTCAATTGGACATAACTTTCTGCTCAGAACTCCGTTTTTGCTCTATAATATATGGTTGGAAAGATAACTCAAAGGGCGGAAACTTTCATGTTTTGAATTTTTCCAAAGTCCAAAGGTAACAATGTGAAATACCGCGGTTTCACCGCGACCGCGGTAGAAGAGGTCTGCAGAAGTTTTGAAGATTCAGAGGACTTGATCCACCGCGGTTGCACCGCGATCACGGTCAAACCTCGGTGGAAGCCGGTATTTTAAGGGACTAATGTGTCAAAACACAAGTTATGTAATCTAAACCCTATATATAATTTTAGAATTCGCCCAAAGGAGGCAAGTATTGTATTCTTGACTACTTTTGCAAGAAAAGTAGTAAGAGAGAACTCTCTCAACATCTTTCTTTATTTTACATTGAATTTATGATTATGAATTTAATTATCTATCTTGTTTCCTTGATTATAAGTAGTTAAATCATTATCTAAGGTTTTGATGGAACCTATTGAGTGATGAACTGCTGGGTTATGTGATTACAAATTGTTAGCTTGATTTCTATTTGTTCAAACTTTGTTCTTGTTGTAGTTAATTGATAGAGCTCTCAATTAGTTGTGCCTATTTAGTGTGCATAACTTGGAAAAGAGTGCATATTTAGGTAAATTGTTGAACAACACCACACCTAGATTATTGGAGGAATCTATAATTGTAGGCGTAAAGGTGGGGTTAGGAATAACGAAACCTTGGGTTTAATCTAAAGTGAACTGTTCAAATTAAAGCTAGCTAGGTGTAACGACCCGGCCTGTCGTTACAGGAATTACCACCCCGTTACCTTGCATTTACATATATTATGCTTTTAAAACAGTATTAGAGTATATCGGGTGAGTTAGGAGTGATTTGGATTGAAAAATGAAACAAATAGCATGTTTGAAGAAAGCTTGAATATGAAAAGTCAACCAAGAGTTGACTATTGAGTTAGAGTGCTCGGAACCGGATTCTGATGATTCGACTAGTTCCGGGGGATCATTTATGACTTAGGAGAACAATCGGAATTGAATTCGGAGGTCCGGTGTAGTTTTAAGCTTGAATTGGCGAATGTTGAATTTTGGCGAAAAACCGGATGGTAGGTGATATTTTGATCCGGGGGTCGGAATGGAATTCCGACAATTTCTGTAGCTTCGTTATGTGATTTTGGATATGTCCGCAAATTTTCAGGTCATTCGGACATCGTTTGATCGGGTTTTGGATTGAATGTTAGTTTTGAAAGTTTTGAAGAAACTTAGGCTTGAATCCGTGGATAATTGGTGATTTTGATGTTTAGGATGGTGTTTTTATGATTGGAACAAGTTCGAATAAGGAATTAGGATGTGTTGGTGTGTTTGAATGAGGTCCCGGGGGCCTCGGGGTGTTTTCGGATGGTTAATCGAGAGAAAAACATGGAAATTGCAGGTTTGGAGAGTCCTGTATCTGTTGTTTCCGCTCCTGCGGAATTATGGGCGCAGGAGCGGGTCCGCTGAAGCGGACGAGGAGCGCAGAAGCGCTGGGCATCGCAGAAGCGGAACATTTTCCGCTGAAGCGGCATCGCTGGAGCGGAAGGTGAGCCGCAGAAGCGGCCAAGGGCCATGGGGTGAAGGATCGCAGAAGCGGAAGGGAAGCCGCTTAGGCGAGTCCGCAGAGGCGGACGCCTAGTCGCAGAAGCGGGAAAACCCGCAGGAGCGATCGAATCTCCGCAGAAGCGGACACGCAGAGGCGGTCCGTATATCGCAGAAGCGGAAATGGCCGGCCAGGCCTGGAACCGCTGAAGCGACCCTTTGGTCGCGGATACGGACGCGTAGGAGCGGAAATTCTTCCGCAGAAGCGAAAATCGCTGTAAGTTAAGTGCATCAGAAGTTAGAAAAATTTCAGAACATTTCACAAATTTGGGTCTCGGCTTTAGAGGCGATTTGGGCGATTTTGAAGATAAACTCAAGAGAAATCATCAGGTAAGCGATTATGGACTTAAACTATGATTAGTATTGGTATTATTATGCAATTATATCATGAAAATGGAAGAATTTGGGGTGATTCATGGAAGATTTAACCCTAGGCTTGAACTTTAGAAAATCAAGGTTTTGAATGAGCAAATGGAGTCCGAATTTGGTAAAATTGATATGCTTAGACTCGTATTGAGATGAGGGTTCCGAATATGTGACTTTCGTAATTTTTCGAGAATCGTACCGAAAGTCGGGTTTTACCAACTTAGTGTAATTTTGCGAATTTCATATAAATTGAAGTGGGTTATGATTCTTTGACCCGTATTTGATATAATTATTGTTATTTGACTAGATTCTACACACGAGGCAACGAAATTCAAAGGAAAAGGCATCGCGGACGATTCGACGACCGGCTAGAGGTGAGTAGTTTGTGTATATTGTAGCCTCAGGGTTCGAAACCCCGGCTTAGCACATTGTGACGCTAGTAGGGCGTGGCTCGCACCCCGTGGCAGGTGCGGGATTGATTGTGATTGGGGATTGAGACTTGGTCCATCCCGGAAATGAATATTATGTTGTTAGTGTTGGAAATACACTGTATTTGCTATATTTGTGGGCTGTAAGCCTTGTTTGGGGCCTTGTGCCGATCTGCAGCGTCCTTAGAGGACAATATTTATGTGATAGCTAAAATTGCTTAAATCACTGATCTCAGTCCTGGAAATTGTAATCACACTTTTGAAATGCTAAGTCACCGGCTTTTACAAATTTAATAAGGGTAAAGTATTTTTCATAAATTATGAATTGAGAACTGGAATTAAGGAAAATGAACTGTTTCGTGACTTATTTGCTTATTGTGGACTGAGCATGGGATCGGGCTGCACGCCGCAGTGGTTGATATGAGGATCGAGCTGCACGCCGCAGCAGTATTGCGCTTGGGCTGTAGGAGCCCCTCCGGAGTCTGTACACACCCCCAGTGAGCGCCGTCGACGTTAAATTGGATCGGGCTACACGCCGTAGCGGTTATGTGCATTGCATTGCATCGGTATTTGTTGAATTACTCTGTGGTAGCTGTATTGAATTGTTGTTGCTAGTTCGTAGGAGAATCGGACTGTAGTGTAGCTTCATATTGTGGTATTTTGTGGATTTCTTACTGTCAGCTACTTATATATATTTGTTACTCACTGAGTACTTAGTACTCACCCCTACTCCCTGCACCTTTTGTGTGCGGACTCAGGTACACAGGAGCAGTAGACGGACATCTCCAGCGTTTACATTGTCACATCGAGTTGCTGAGGTAGCTGCCTACGTTCGCAGAGCCTAGCTTCTCCTCTCATTCCAGTTGTTATTGTATATTTTGTATTCGGACTTGAGTACTTCTATATCGTACTCTCTATTTCCTGTTGGGTTTTGTTAGAGGCTCTAGACTTGTGACTCCGGATCTTTGGGAGTGTCAGTACTTTTGCTCAGTATTATTATTATTGGAGTTCTTAAACTCATATACTCTTCTTGGGTTGTCCATTTGGGGACCGGTATTGTGTTATAATTAAACTGTTTTGTTTGGCTGGCCTAGCTTGATTGTTGGGCGCCATCACGACCGGATTTTGGGTCGTGACAAGTTGGTATCAGAGCTCTAGGTTATTAGGACTCGCGAGTCATGAGCCGGTTTAGTAGGCTTTCGCGGATCGGTACGTAGACGTCCGTATCTATCTTCGGAGGGCTACAGAAACTTTAGGAAAAACCTCATTTTCTTGAATTCATATCGTGCGATTTGTGTTATCATGAAATTAAATCTTTCCATATTCTATTCTCTCGCGGATGGCGAGAACACGAGCTAACGGACGTGGCGGACGACCACCATTGGCACCTAGAGGCCGTGGTCGTGGTAGAGGTAGAGGCGACAGCACCAGCACCGGGACCTGCCGACCCACCGGTGGCCCGGACTCGGGACCGGATTCCAACGACGAACGCTCCGGCAGCTCGGGTTCAAGCACCGGCGGTGCCTATTGTTATTTCGGGTCTTCGGGAGACCTTGGCTCGGATATTATCAGTGTGCAGAGGCTTGGCACAGGTAGTTGCTTCTACTGCTGCAGTATCTTCTTCACAGCAGGGGGAGGGAATCGGACCCCCGTGGCTCACACACCCGAGCTAGTTCGGCCAGTTGCACCCATTGCACCAGCTCCTGGCATATGTGGTTCCGGTTATGCCCGATGATGAGCGGCGTCGTTTGGAGAGATTTGAGAGGCTACGGCCTCCGACATTCAGTGGAGCTGAGGGCGAGGATGCCCAGGGTTTTCTTGACAGATGTCGGCGCATGCTTCGCACCGCGGGTATTCTAGAGTCCAACGGTGTTTCATTCACCACTTTTCGATTCACAGGTGCAGCATTTCAGTGGTGGGAGGATTTTGAGAGGCGTAGGCCCGCTGAGGCAGTGCCCCTCACTTGGCAGCAGTTTCTCCACGGTATTTTTGGAGAAGTACGTGCCTCGATCTCAGAGAGAGGAGTTGCGACGTCAGGTTCGAGTGGTTGAAGCAGGGAGAGATGACGGTTAATCGGTACGAGATGAGATTCACACAGCTAGCCCGTTATGCCATGTGGATGGTTCCTACGGACGGAGAGAGGATTCAGAGATTTATTGATGGTCTTATTTATCCCATCCGCATATTGATGACCGGGAGAGAGTTTCGACGATTACCTTTGAGGAGGTGGTTGATGCTGCCCGTCACATTGAGACGGATCGCCGCAGAGCGAGAGGAGAGAGAGGCTAAGAGGCCTCGTGGTACCGGCAGTTACAGTGGTGCTCCGTTTAGGGGCCAATTTCAGCATAGCAGAGGTCGCTCTTTCGGGTCTCATCAGTCTGGGACGTACAGAGTCCGGTGGGGTTTCATCAGATCGTGGTCGTCAAGGCCAGCGAGGTTATCGGGGTCGGCGAGTCGCCGGCGAGTCGGCACCGCACCGAGTGCTCTTCCGACTCGAGCTCGCTCCTGTTTCCTCGGCACGAGATTCATCGGTAGCGAGGGTCCTCGGCAGCCCCTTCTTCCATCTTCGGGCCGTTGTTTTGTGTGCGGTGATTTGGGCCATATCAGGAGAGAGTGTCCTCAGTGGCTTCGTAAGCGATCTCAACAAAGGGATCGACCTTCGTCTTCTACTCCTGTTTCTTCAGCACCAGCACAGTCGGCTAGGACTGGTGGCCAGGTATCTAGAGGTCGCCCCAGAGGCGAGGATCGTACTGGTGGAGGCCAGGCTCGTTTCTATGCTCTTCCGGACAGGAAGGATGCTAGTGCTTCAGATGCGGTTATTTCAGGTATTATCTCAGTCTGCCACAGGGATGCTTCTGTCTTATTTGATCCCGGATCCACCTATTCTTATGTCTCTACTTACTTTGCACATCATTTGGGTATGACCCGTGGTATTCTTGCTTTGCCCGTACATGTGTCTACCCAGTGGGGGATACTGTTGTTGTGGATCAGGTATATCGATCCTGTATTATTACTATTAGGGGTCTGGAGACCCGAGTTGATTTATTACTACTGGGCATGGTGGATTTCGATGTAATTCTAGGCATGGATTGGCTATCTCCTTACCATGCGATTCTGGACTGTCATGCCAAGACAGTCACACTAGCTATTCCAGGTAATCCGAGGATCGAGTGGCGTGGCTTGACTGATTATGTGTCCGACAGGGTGATTTCTTATATAAATGCTCAGCGAATGATTGGCAAGGGTTGTTTGTCTTATTTGGCCTTCATTAGAAATGTTGAGGCCGAGACACCCAGTCTTGATTCGGTCCCCATTGTGAGGGAGTTTCCGGATGTATTTCCAGCAGACCTGCCGGGCATGCCGCCTGACAAAGATATCGATTTTGGTATTGACTTGGTGCCGGGCACTCAGCCCATTTCTATTCCTCCCTATCGCATGGCACCAGCAGAGTTAAAAGAATTGAAGGAACAACTTCAGGAACTCATAGATAAGGGTTTCATTCGTCCAAGTGTGTCACCTTGGGGTGCACCGGTGTTGTTCGTGAAGAAGAAAGATGGCACAATGAGAATGTGTATTGATTACAGGCAGCTGAACAAGGTAACAGTGAAGAATAAGTACCCATTACCTCGTATTGAGGACCTATTTGATCAGGCTCCAAGGAGCTAGTGTATTTTCTAAGATTGATCTTTGATCGGGCTACCATCAGTTGAAGACCAGGGACTCGGATATTATGAAGACAGCGTTCGGGACGCGATATGGGCACTACGAGTTCCTAGTGATGTCTTTCGGGCTGACTAATGCCCCAGCAGCATTCATGCACTTGATGAATAGTGTATTTCGGCCGTACCTTGATTCTTTTGTGATTGTGTTTATTGATGATATCCTGGTATACTCACGCGGCCAGGAGGAGCATGCACAACATTTGAGAGTGGCATTGCAGAGGTTGAGAGAAGAGAAACTTTATGCAAAATTCTCTAAGTGTGAGTTCTGGCTTGATACTGTGGGTTTTCTGGGACATATAGTGTCCAGTGATGGTATTCGGGTTGATCCTCAGAAGGTTGAGGCAGTGCAGAATTGGCCCAGACCTTCCTCAGCTACAGAGATTCGGAGTTTTCTCGGCTTGGCAGGCTATTATCGTCGGTTTGTTCAGGATTTCTCATCTATTGCTTCACCGTTGACTAAGCTGACACAGAAGAATGCTCCATTTGTGTGGTCCGATGAATGTGAAGAGAGCTTTCAGAAGCTCAAGGAGGCTTTGACCACGGCTCCAGTACTTGTGTTACCATCAGCCTCAGGGTCATATACGGTGTATTGTGATGCTTCTAGAGTTGGACTCGGTTGTGTGTTGATGCAGGAGGGTAGAGTTATTGCATATGCTTCTCGTCAGCTAAAGCCCCACGAGAAGAACTACCCTGTTCATGATTTGGAGTTAGCTGCTATTGTTCATGCCTTGAAGATTTGGAGGCATTATCTATATGGTGTATCTTGTGATGTATATACGGACCACCGCAGCCTTCAGCATTTGTTTAAGCAAAAAGATCTAAATTTGAGGCAGCGGAGATGGCTTGAATTGCTTAAAGACTATGATATTACTATCTTGTATCATCCGGGAAAGCCAATGTAGTGGCTGATGCATTGAGCCGGAAGGCTATTAGTATGGGCAGTTTGGCGTATATTCCAGTTGGGGAGAGACCCCTAGCAGTTGATGTTCAGGCGTTAGCTAATCGGATGGTAAGGCTGGATATTTCTGAGCCCAGTCGGGTGATGGCTTGTGTAGTAGCTCGTTCTTCTTTATATGATCGTATTCGAGAGCGCCGGTATGATGATCCACACTTACTTGTCCTTAAGGACAGAGTTCAGCATGATGATGCTAGAGATGTCACTATTGATAGTGATGGTGTATTGCGGATGCAGGGCCGGATATGCGTGCCTAATGTTGATGGTCTTCGTGAGTTGATATTGGAGGAGGCCCACAACTCGCGGTATTCTATTCATCCAGGAGCCGCGAAGATGTATCAGGACTTGAAGCAGCATTACTGGTGGAGAAAGATGAAGAAAGATATTGTGAGCCATGTGGCTCGGTGTCTAAACTGTCGGCAGGTCAAGTATGAGCATCAGAGACCTGGTGGTGTATTCCAGCGTATTGATATTCCTGAGTGGAAGTGGGAAAGAATAACTATGGACTTTGTTAGTGGACTCCCTCGGACGGCGAGGAAGTTTGATTCAGTTTGGGTGGTGGTGGATAGGTTGACCAAGTCAGCTCACTTCATCCCAGTGTGTACTACCTATACCTCGGAGCGGTTGGCAGAGATATTCATCCGTGAGATAGTGAGATTGCATGGAGTTCCTATTTCCATTATATCGGACAGAGGTACCCAGTTCACATCTCAATTCTGGAGGACATTTCAGCGAGAGTTGGGTTCACAGGTAGAGCTGAGCACAGCATTTCATCCACAGACGGATGGGCAGTCTGAGCGTACTATTCAGATATTGGAGGACATGTTGCGTGCTTGTGTCATTGATTTTGGTGGTTCATGGGCTGATTATTTGCCTTTGGCGGAGTTTGCTTACAATAATAGCTATCGGTCCAGCATTCAGATGGCACCGTATGAAGCTTTATATGGGAGGCGGTGTAGGTCTCCAGTTGGTTGGTTCGAGCCCGGCGAGGCTAGGTTGTTAGGGACAGAGTTAGTCCAAGATGCCTTAGACAAGGTGAAGGTGATTCAGGAGAGACTTCGCACAGCTCAGTCGCGTCAGAAGAGTTATGCAGACCGGAAGGTCTGAGATGTGTCTTATTCAGTAGGCGAGAAGGTGTTGTTGAAGGTTTCGCCTATGAAGGGTGTTATGAGGTTTGGAAAGAAAGGGAAGTTGAGCCCAAGGTTTATTGGACCTTTTGAGGTGCTTAGGAAAGTTGAGGAGGTGGCTTATATGCTTGCTTTGCCACCCAGTTTGTCGGGAGTTCACCCGGTGTTCCATGTATCTATGCTCCGGAAGTATGTCGGAGACCCGTCTCATGTGTTGGACTTCGGCACGATACAGCTAGATGAGGATTTGACTTATGATGTGGAACCAGTAGCCATCTTGGGTCGACAGGTTCGTAAGCTGAGATCTAAGGACATAGCTTCAGTAAAAGTGCAGTGGAGAGGTCGTCCCGTGGAGGAAGCAACTTGGGAGACCGAGCAGGAGATGCGAAGCAGATATCCACACTTGTTTGATGCTCCAGGTATGTTTCTTAACCCGCTCGCGGACGAGCGTTTGTTTAAGTTGGGGAGAATGTAATGACCCGGCCTGTCGTTACGGGAATTACCACCCCGTTACCTTGAATTTACATATATTATGCTTTTAAAACAGTATTAGAGTATATCGGGTGAGTTAGGAGTGATTTGGATTGAAAAATGAAACAAATAGCATGTTTGAAGAAAGCTTGAATATGAAAAGTCAACCAAGAGTTGACTATTGAGTTAGAGTGCTCGGAACCGGATTCTGATGATTCGACTAGTTCCGGGGGATCATTTATGACTTAGGAGAACAATCGGAATTGAATTCGGAGGTCCGGTGTAGTTTTAAGCTTGAATTGGCGAATGTTGAATTTTGGCGAAAACCGGATGGTAGGTGATATTTTGATCCGGGGTCGGAATGGAATTCCGACAATTTCTGTAGCTTCGTTATGTGATTTTGGATATGTCTGCAAATTTTCAGGTCATTCGGACATCGTTTGATCGGGTTTTGGATTGAATGTTAGTTTTGAAAGTTTTGAAGAAACTTAGGCTTGAATCCGTGGATAATTGGTGATTTTGATGTTTAGGATGGTGTTTTTATGATTGGAACAAGTTCGAATAAGGAATTAGGATGTGTTGGTGTGTTTGAATGAGGTCCCGGGGGCCTCGGGGTGTTTTCGGATGGTTAATCGGGAGAAAAACATGGAAATTGCAGGTTTGGAGAGTCCTGTATCTGTTGTTTCCGCTCCTGCGGAATTATGGGCGCAGGAGCGGGTCCGCTGAAGCGGACGAGGAGCGCAGAAGCGCTGGGCATCGCAGAAGCGGAACATTTTCCGCTGAAGCGGCATCGCTGGAGCGGAAGGTGAGCCGCAGAAGCGGCCAAGGGCCATGGGGTGAAGGATCGCAGAAGCGGAAGGGAAGCCGCTTAGGCGAGTCCGCAGAGGCGGACGCCTAGTCGCAGAAGCGGGAAAACCCGCAGGAGCGATCGAATCTCCGCAGAAGCGGACACGCAGAGGCGGTCCGTATATCGCAGAAGCGGAAATGGCCGGCCAGGCCTGGAACCGCTGAAGCGACCCTTTGGTCGCGGATACGGACGCGTAGGAGCGGAAATTCTTCCGCAGAAGCGAAAATCGCTGTAAGTTAAGTGCATCAGAAGTTAGAAAAATTTCAGAACATTTCACAAATTTGGGTCTCGGCTTTAGAGGCGATTTGGGCGATTTTGAAGAGAAACTCAAGAGAAATCATCAGGTAAGCGATTATGGACTTAAACTATGATTAGTATTGGTATTATTATGCAATTATATCATGAAAATGGAAGAATTTGGGGTGATTCATGGAAGATTTAACCCTAGGCATGAACTTTAGAAAATCAAGGTTTTGAATGAGCAAATGGAGTCCGAATTTGGTAAAATTGATATGCTTAGACTCGTATTGAGATGAGGGTTCCGAATATGTGACTTTCGTAATTTTTCGAGAATCGTACCGAAAGTCGGGTTTTACCAACTTAGTGTAATTTTGCGAATTTCATATAAATTGAAGTGGGTTATGATTCTTTGACCCGTATTTGATATAATTATTGTTATTTGACTAGATTCTACACACGAGGCAACGAAATTCAAAGGAAAAGGCATCGCGGACGATTCGACGACCGGCTAGAGGTGAGTAGTTTGTGTATATTGTAGCCTCGAGGGTTCGAAACCCCGGCTTAGCACATTGTGACGCTAATAGGGCATGGCTCGCACACCGTGGCAGGTGCGGGATTGATTGTGATTGGGGATTGAGACTTGGTCCATCCCGGGAATGAATAATATGATGTTAGTGTTGGAAATACACTGTATTTGCTATATTTGTGGGCTGTAAACCTTGTTTGGGGCCTTGTGCCGATCTGTAGCGTCCTTAGAGGACAATATTTATGTGATAGCTAAAATTGCTTAAATCACTGATCTCAGTCCTGGAAATTGTAATCACACTTTTGAAATGCTAAGTCACCGGCTTTTACAAATTTAATAAGGGTAAAGTATTTTTCATAAATTATGAATTGAGAACTGGAATTAAGGAAAATGAACTGTTTCGTGACTTATTTGCTTATTGTGGACTGAGCATGGGATCGGGCTGCACGCCGCAGTGGTTGATATGAGGATCGAGCTGCACGCCGCAACAGTATTGCGCTTGGGCTGTAGGAGCCCCTCCGGAGTCTGTACACACCCCCAGTGAGCGCCGTCGACGTTAAATTGGATCGGGCTACACGCCGTAGCGGTTATGTGCATTGCATTGCATCGGTATTTGTTGAATTACTCTGTGGTAGCTGTATTGTATTGTTGTTGCTAGTTCGTAGGAGAATCGGACTGTAGTGTAGCTTCATATTGTGGTATTTTGTGGATTTCTTACTGTCGGCTACTTATATATATTTGTTACTCACTGAGTACTTAGTACTCACCCCTACTCCCTGCACCTTTTGTGTGCAGACTCAGGTATTCAGGAGCAGTAGACGGGCATCTCCAGCGTTTACATTGTCACATCGAGTTGCTGAGGTAGCTGCCTACGTTCGCAGAGCCTAGCTTCTCCTCTCATTCCAGTTGTTATTGTATATTTTGTATTCGGACTTGAGTACTTCTATATCGTACTCTCTATTTCCTGTTGGGTTTTGTTAGAGGCTCTAGACTTGTGACTCCGGGATCTTTGGGAGTGTCAGTACTTTTGCTCAGTATTATTATTATTGGAGTTCTTAAACTCATATACTCTTCTTGGGTTGTCCATTTGGGGACCGGTATTGTGTTATAATTAAACTGTTTTGTTTGGCTGGCCTAGCTTGATTGTTGGGCGCCATCACGACCGGATTTTGGGTCGTGACACTAGGGTAGCTCGGAAGAGTGCAATAGTATATTATTGTAGTTTCTCGGGAGAAAATTATGGTAAAAATAGCGTTCATGATTGATAGAATAATATTGACAATTTGTATAAGCATAAACATAAGGGATTCCATCAATAAGGGAAATCAATACCTTAGTCTTTCTCTTTATTCTTTAAATTACATTCAATTATTTCCTTCAATTCTTTAGTCTTGCAAAAGTTAGTTAGTAGAAATCATACACAATTATATTCAAAGATTTTCCGAAGGTAGTTAATCATTTGTGCAACTTGCTAGAGAATGATGCTAAGTTCATGTTTAATGAGAAATGCGTGGAGGCCTTTGAACTTCTCAAGAATAAGTTGACCACCACCCCTATCATTACTATGCCTAATTAGAGCTTGCCCTTTGAGCTCATGTGTGATGCTAGCAATGTTACGGTTGGAGTGGTGTTAGGTCAATGTGTGAACAAAATGTTTCATCCAGTGTACTATGCGAGCAAGACAATGAATGTTGCTCAATTGAACTTCACAGTTACCAAGAAAGCATTGTTGGCCATTGTATTTGCAATAGAAAAGTTTTAGCCGTATCTTATGGGGGCCAAGGTCATAGTGCATACCGATCATGCCGCCCTTAAGTACTTGATAACAAAGAAAGACTCCAAATCAAGGTTGATGCAATGGGTGTTACTACTACAAGAATTTGATCTAGGAATTGTGGACCAGAAGGGTAGTGAGAACCAAGTGGAAGACCACTTGTCCCCTTTGGAGGAGGAGGGGAGGCCTTGTGATGGTCTATAGATCAATGATTCAATTCCTGACGAACAAATTCTTTCGGTGTCAATTAATGATATGCCACGGTTTGCCGATATTTCTAATTACCCTGTGAGCGGAATAATCCCGTGTGAGCTCTCTTCTAACCAAAGGAAGAAGCTCAAGCGGGATAGTTTGGATTTCTATTAGGATGAGTTGTACTTGTTCAAGATTTGCACGGATGGTATGATCTGAAGGTGTGTCCTGGAGGAAGAGCAATTGAGTATTTCGGAGGCTTGTCATTCTTTTTCCTATGGTGGACATCATAGCAGGGCGAGGACGTCTTCCAAAGTTCTAAGTTGTGGTTTTTATAGGCCAGCCTTGTTCAAAGATGCAAGTGATCTAGTAAAAAGGTGTGATCAATGTCAATGAGCGGGCGGGATTTCCAAGAAAGATAAGATGCCTCTAAACAACATCCTTGAAGTGGATATCTTTGTTGTATGGGCCCTTTTATAAGCTCGTGTAGAAACACTTACATTCTCGTAGTGGTTGATTATGTGTCAAAATGGGTTGAGTCCGTGGCCTTGCCCAACAATGAAGCTAGGAGTGTGGTGGCATTTCTGAGGAAGAGTATTTTCACAAGGTTGGTACGCCTCAGGCAATTATTAGTGATGGAGGATCGCATTTTTGTAATAGAGCTTTTGATGCCTTGATTTCCAAGTATAGTGCCAACCACAAAGTGTCTACACCTTATCATCCTTTAGCAAGTGACCAGGTTAAAGTGTCCAATAGGTAGATCAAGAGCATTTTGTCCAAAACTATCAATGCCAATAGGACCGATTGGTCTAAAAAGTTAGATGATGCTCTATGCGCTTACTGGATCACTTAAAAGACCCCAATTGGTATGTCACCGTGCCAGTTGGTGTTTGGGAAATCATGTCATTCATTGGAGTTGAGGCGAAGCATAAGGCCATGTGGGCATTAAAGAAGTTGAATCTCGAGTGGGACATAGCTGCCAACTTTCGGGTGGACCAACTCAATGAACTAGATGAATTAAGATTCAGTACCTACTCCAGTTCGTCTATCTATAAGGAAATGATGAATTACCTTCATGATAAATATGCTCATGAAAATGAGTTCAAAGTAGGTGATTTGGTTCTCTTGTTCAACTCCCAGTTACGTCTATTTTTGGGGAAGTTCAAATCAAAATGGAGTGGACCTTTTGAAGTGGTGTGTGTGACCTCATTTGGGGCTCTTGATTTAAAGATAAAAAATAGTGAAGTTTTTTTAGAGAGAATGGGCATCTGGTCAAGTATTATCTTGGGAAAATTGATAATAGCCACGTGGTGGCACTTATTCATTTCAAATGAGTAGATGGTAACATGCGTCGTGCCACAACGTCAAATCAGGCGCTTCTTGGGAGGCAACCCATGTGTTTTTCATTCTTGTTTTTATTTGATCATTATTGTAGTGTAGGATTGATTTTTGAGATAACTAGTTGTGAGATGTTACAGGTTTAAGTTGAAGCAGTGTAGGACATAATTTAAAAAATACACAGGTCTCTGAAGTTTCCAATACAGCCGCACTACCATATTGTGCGGACCGTACTGGAAAAGGGTGATAAGAGGACTCTCTAAAGTTTGGTACCACAACCACGGTCCATTTTGCGAGGACCGCGGTTGGTTACTAAGTTGCGCATTGAACAAAATAGCCTAGTGCGGACCACCGTCCATTTTGTACGGTCTGCACTGGTAGGTGAGAATTGGCCCCAGGATTTTCTCTAAAAATAGACCCTGGGGGCCTTATTTTACTCTTTTCACACCTTTGCCTCTCAAACCTAAGAAACACACTGTTCACTACCCTAATTGCTCGTAATTACTCTTGGAACTTATTTGCTTCATTGCATCTCACAATCTGGTACCATAATCTCCCTTTAGTTGTTTAATTTTGTAATTTCAATTAATTTTTGTTTTTCTTAGCTTATAGTTCTTCTCCTTCCCATATTTCCTTAATTGATTAGGTTAGAATATTTATATCTTGGTTCTTGTGGACTTAGTTAGAATAATGGACTGGGAAATCATTTAGAGACACTAATTAGGTGAAAAATTGGACTTAAAAGAAAAATTCCTTGAACCCTAGTTTAGTGTCAAATCTGGGCACCCTGTGCGGACCGTGACTGTGGTCAATTGTATACGGTCCGTGGTACCATTTTGTGCAGACTGCACTGATGAATTCTGAGAAGTTTAACTTTGGGCAGTGCAGACCACGGTTGATTCTGTGCAGTTTGCACTAGACCCAGTACGGCCCTAGTTGCTTTTGTACGGTCCGTACTGCTTAGATTAGAGGCTGCATTTTTTAACCCTACACCTTTATGGACCACAATTGTTTTTGTGCGGTCCACGATGGCCCTATTGCAGCCACACTAACATTTTGTGCGGTCCGCACTGGGAAGCTTCTGCAACCTGTGTACAACTTTTTATTTCATGTTTCTAAAATATTGATACTAACAAGCTAATTGAACTGTATTTGCAGACAATAGTAAAACAACGAGGCTAAGGATCTAAACAACCCGGCGGAGGTGACTGCTTCTGGGGAGGAAAAAAGAAAATGATAAGACTCACTCCCCAAGCCCATGAAATTTCTTCAGACTCTGTGCCATGATACATAGAAGACAGGCCGGAGAGACTTAGGCTAAGAGACACTCCTCGACCATCATCTACTGCCCAAGCTCCAATAAATGTGGATTCTGAGTCATTTAAGGGCTCAGTATAAGGTAGTGGGGGAATACTCCACCTCTCTTACAACGTACTTATCCGCAGAGGGTGGAAGAGAAGAAGAGAAGGAAGTGGAGAAAGATGAGGAGGTAGCTGAAGGAGGTGAACCAGGGGTTGGGGATGTAGATAGAACGAGGAAACCAGAGCTTTTGCGGGATAGGTTCATGAGTGAGGTGGCATACCACAATTTTGGAAGCAAAGCCGGTGAGAAAGTTGTTTCTAGAGAGGAGCTTCATTGATAGAGACATTTTACCCCACTACCCCAATGTGCAAAGACAATTTAGGACTAGAGTAGGCTGGGAAAGTTTTTTGGAGGAGTGTGTGGATGCCAACAAACACATGGTCAAAGAGTTTTATTGCAATATAGCCCACATAGACCAAGTTTGGAATCTAACAATGAGGTTTGAAGAAAAGTACCTCAATGAATACATGGGCTTCAATGAGGAGGATGAGACCTTGTACATGGCGAAGATGGAGATGGGTGAGGAGGTACGTCGCTGGCTAGCATAGTACCTGGAAATCCCAGGTACCACCCTAGACTCGTTGACCACTAGAGTCAAAATCTTGAGACAGACCTTAAACATTGAAGCGCGGGGATATGAGACCTTTATGTGTAGCAGGTTGGACCCTATGACACATGACAACACCCTTCCTTTTTCGCGGGTTGTGTTAGTGGCTTCTATTATTGTAGGGTACCCATCAACGTGAGGAATGTGATGTTCCATATCATTTCTATAGTGGGCGCTGAGGATGACCTGAACTATCCTTTCCCTAACACCCTTACTATGTACTTTTGGGATTTGAAGGTGGACAAGAAGTCCTTCGCTGTCAAAGTCAAAGCAAAGGCCCCCTTTTCCCAGTATAGCTTGCAGGGGGATGATAACCCCAGGAGAAAGAACTTCAAGAGTACAGCTACTACTATAATTGTCCAGTTTGAACAGCAGTTGTGGTAGTGGCTCCTGCTTAGCCTACCTCCATTTTCACAGATATCCCTCCCGGTCCATCCATACTTACAGCCATTCCAGCTGGCCCATCCACCTCAGCAAGCCTAGAGATTCCATCTTCCCGGGCCCATCCTACTACTACTTACCGACTGAGCCAAGCGCTTCTTAGCATAAGCACGTGGATGCAGACTACCGCTGTCACACCTCCTTTTTTCACCACACATAACGTAAAAATGTAAATGTGCCGCTGTTTACTACTACGCCCCGAGAAGGGATATAATAATAATCAGTGAAGGAGTTTTTCCACTTAAAGGACAGTCGGAACGGGATCAATTTATTTAATTTTTCAGAGTCGCCACTTGGGAAAATAATGGTGTCCCAAGTCACCGGTTTAATCCCGAACCGAGGAAATTTATGACTCTGTAATACAGTCTGCGAAACTAGAAACCTGGATAAGGAATTCTGTTAACCCGGGAGAAGGTGTTAGGCACTCCCGAATTCCGTGGTTTTAGCACGGTCGCTCAACTGCAATTTTTGCTTTTATCTGATTTCTTTATATATTTTAATTAGGTGCTACTAATGTTTCGCTTTTCAATTTTAAAAGAATTGCGACGTCACGAAAACACATTTCGAGTCACACCGCAACCGGTACGCCTGTGACTTTAGTGTATTTCAGTTTCGCCGAGAATAGGATTTGGGTCACATAAATGCACACCCGTAATTAGGAAAGTATTTTATTTACAAATCGTGCCTAAAGAGTCTATCGTATTGATTAACTTTTGGAAAGACCGTGAAATTCACTAAACGGTCCTTCCGAGTCTAAAATTTTATAAGAATTATTTGAGGGCACCGCGATTGTGTGTTTAGTGTGGCGAGGCTCATCTCACTTTATTTATTAAAGGTCAATCCTAGAGCAATCTATAATTTTTTATTTAATCGGTCTCTAATAATAATAAAAAGGTACTAATTTGTTATTAAGAAATGCCCTAGCCTATCAATTAAATATTAACGGGTCGAATGCCATTTTTAATCTTAAGTCCAAGGAACCCAATTTGTACACTTGGATTTCAGTATTCTCAAGCGCTGGGCCTGAGACAGCCCCAAATGAAGAGAGAAGCAAAGCTGGCCGTGTGGAAATAATCCTTGAAGGTGAGCTAAGCATATTTTTGTTCTTAAATTAGTTTTTCCTAAATCATATATAGTGAGGCAGTATATTGGTTTGAACAAATTGCACTAGTTACCAAATCAAAAATTTTATATGCTAATTGCTATGGTTTGCAGAACATGGTGCGAATTTCTTTAACAGTGGAATCTCTTAAATCTGGATATCTATCAAATTATGACTAAACTAACAGATATTTAACTAATATACTAAATTAACTAATTACACTAACAGCTTTTACTAATAGATTTTAAACTAATATCCGAAAATGATTCTCAAATGACAGTTTCCCTTTTTGACGTAAATTTTTGCTGCCAAAGCCCAATGCTACAATACTATTTTCAGTTAAACCTCCCTTTTTTCTAACTAACCAAATCTGAAATGTTTTAAAGAAACTAGAGAGTTCAACATTGACCACACCTGAACAATCTTTACTCAAATTCAACAAAAATATTTATATACTATTAATATAACTTACTAAACGGTAAATTAATGGTTAACTAGCAAAAGCTAATACCGTATGTCTTAACAGTCCAAGTACTATTAACAATGAAGAGAATACAATCCAGTTTTGACTTTCAATTAGAAAAACAGTCTAACTTCAATACAGACTTCCTAAATCCGTAACAATTTGCAAATGAAAATAGTAGAATCGAAAGAAATCAATAAGAGAAGGGATCAACACTTCGATTTATTTCCACAAGCCTGAGATTACAAATGTGTACGTGAAATTTGAATAGATTCCATTAGATCTATAACAAGCAATAGCAGCAAGACAGGATAGGATTCAGGAATAGCATTTCCAGCAGTAAACATTTACAGCAACAGTGAGATGAACAGCAATTAAACCCAGGAGATAGTTTTCAGAATTCCAAAATTGTTTCAAAACTCGAATCTCACTCAAATAACAGTTTCCTACTAATTTGTGATGAATCTACTATAATTTTTGGGTTTTTTTGAAGATAATTTGAAGATAAAAAAATGAATCTGAAATATTGATTTCAGATCTGAAAATTAACTAATATTTTTGGGATTTTTCTAAGGTTTATTTGGTTCAAAATTCTAAAAGAGACTCTCAAAATCAGATTCAACCCCTTTATTAATGCTGAAAAATGCCTATTTATAGGCCAAAATCAAGAAATCTGAATTTTATTAAAAACCCATCAATTCCTAGCTTGTTGCACAAGTTAGTACCATTATTTCATTGAATTCTACACTAAGACCCATTCTAGAATACTCTACCACGTTTTATTTCCCTTGCATTACCTATTGTGCCCTCATTTCCTTTTATTATCTACTAAAATACCTTTTGTCATGCCCAAATTACCCTAAAAGCTCTATATTTATAACAATTATGCCAATTCTTATCCCAATTGTACCCTTTCTTCTTTTAAGCTTATTACCACTATACCAATTCTTATTCCCCATTTACCCCTACTTCTTAAGGCTAATTACATTCCTAAATTCTGCAATTTATCCCTATTTTAACTCATTTTCAGATTGTATTTATCAAATAGCCACAATTAAGTGACTATTGCTCAATTAGCCAATTAGCCCTTTCAACTACTTCAAATTCAAATTAGTTCACTAATTAACATCACATTTCACCTATAGCCAACCCTAAGCAGTCTTACAAATACAGCCACTTATGATTAATTATCCAATTAACAAGACTCGGGGGAACAATTGATAGATGGTGAGTCTTATTAATCGAAACAACTAGTCGCAATTGATTCTATTTAGTAATCGCCTTAGGTTGCTACGAATCGTGCGGTTTCAACTATTGCCCTAACTTGAATCTAAATTATCTAAGGGATGAATCACTAATCGAATAAAATCACTAACTTTTCAGCTATAACCAATACATCCTAATTGAACAAACAGAATTTATCACTCAAAACAGATTCTCATTAACTCATAAACCAACCTAAACTATTAAAAAAAAAAGTCAACATAATGAATATAAAAAATCTGGAATTAAAGAAAAAAAACAGAAACTAATATTAATTAACTAATTTTGAACTAATCGATTTATCAAAATTAAGCAAAACTCTAACAAGACAAAAAAAATGAAACTACAGAACATATTAAGGAAATCAGTTTCAATAGACAATTAAAAACTAAAAATTAGATAATGGGCGAGGACGACCTAACAGCATTAAACACTAAAAAATATGAAAGAACTAATCGATACTCTTTTTTTTTTCAATTAAACTTCGAAAACAAAGGAAATATTACTAATTACTATATTTTTACAAGAGTTATCTAAATTCATCATTTTGATTCAACCAAATCAGAACGAGATTCAAAAACTACTCAAACAATTAATCAAAAACCCTAGAGCTAAGTATCCGAACATAAAAAATATGACGAATTAATCAACAAGAAGAACAAAACAAAATCACGGATATGTAAAAAAAATAGAAAAGAAAGAGTTCAGTCACTTAGCCGTTATTTTTTCTGTTTTCTATTTTTATTTCTTTTTTTTTTATCAAACATTTTATCAAACAAATTATCCTAAAAATCAGAAAGAAAGAAGACAAATTATCATAAAAAACAGAAATGGAGTTGAAAACTTAGCTTTTTATTTTCTGCCCGCCTTCTTTTCTGTTTTCTTCTCGTTTCTTTTTCCTTTTTCTTTTTGTTTTCTTCATTATCTTCACTTCTTGAACAAACTCCAAGTTTTCTTGATAATTTTTCTCGAAACAGATTTTGTCTTCTTGAATTCCAACGGCTTTTGACTTCGAACTCTTTTCACAGCGGTTGAGGGGTGTTAAAAGAAAGGTGTGGGTTGATTGAGGGTGGTTTTAAGGTGGCGCCGCCATGGGTGGTGGGTGGCGGCGCGGATTAGGGTTAGGCATTGGAGGCATTTGGTTGACATTTGAAGGTTATGGCTTGGAGAAATGGGATGAGGGGAAGATGGGGGGTTGTTTGGTGTAAACTTTGGCCGGAAAAGAGGCTAGCCGCCACCGTGGGTGGAGGAACCCTAGCGGCGGCGTTACTGTTGAAGATGAAGGATGCGGCTTGTTTGAGAGATGAGAGATAGAAACAGTGCGTGTGTGTTTGTTCAGTTAGGTTATGTTTCTTTAAGGTTTTTGTCTAGTTAAGTTGTAAGAACCATTCTCAACCGTTGGATTGAGCTTCACGGATGGCCGAGATTGAAACACTACTGGGCCGGGTATGGGTAAGGGCTTTTTGGGTCGGGCGGCTGGGGCTGGGGTGTTTGGATTATGGCCGTTTGGGCTGGAGGTTAGCCAATAATTTTGGGCCTGGGAATTTCGAGCCCAATTCCTCTTATTCCTTGTTTCTCTTATTAATCCTTTGTATTTTGTATCTTATTCCTTTTTGTATTTTGTATTTTCTTGCTTTGTAATTATTTGAAGCACTAATTAAAAACTAAACTAATTACCTCTTTTTGACAATTTTTAATTTAAAAGCTAACTAATTTTTTTGATTTTTTCTTTAATTTGTTAGAAAAAGAATTAATTTCCTAAAGATGCAAATTTTTTTTTATATTTTCATTTATCCCACGCAAATAACATGCAAACAACTAATACAAAATTCACACAAAATTATAACAATAAAGAAAAATCATTTGTTTTGGATTTTATAGGAATAAATCATGTGTAGGGTAAAAATCACGTGCTCACAGCTGCCCCTCTTTGCTCGGGAACACGAAGAGTTTCCGTGCAAAGATAAGTGAGCAACTATGAACGATTTTTACCCGTTCGAGTATTCCGTTGTGAAGCATTTTGAAAAGCTTTGACCGCACTCTGCTTCAGAAGTTGCCTACATATCCTGGGCTAAACAGGAATCAGGTCAGTGTAGTTCGGGAAGGTCTGGTAGCTGGGACTACCAAGGACTGTGATCTCACTGCTGTTGCTGTTGTTACTGCTGTCATTGTTGACTGACTCCTTATTACACCAGGGTAAAGATAAAAGGAGCTAGCCTAAGCTACAGCCTATGAATTACAAAAATCCTATCTATGTCTTCCAACTTGTCTTTTTGTATTTTCTTGGTCTTGTGTCTTGTATTCCTTGCAACGGCATTTTTGTTATTGCCTTCAACTTGTATCTTCGCTCCAATGGCATTCTTGTTATTGCCTTGAACTTGTTCAACTTTTCACCGGCATTCTTGTTATTGCCTTGACTTGTTCAACCTCTTCAATATGAAATATTTCGTCCATTCTCCAGGTGGACCCCTGCTTGTGACTAAATAAACAACCAAAGAAAGATTTTTCTGCCCCAGTATGGTGACTGGGCACATCATGTTATTGAATGTCCGAATTTTCATCATTTTTTTTTCATTTTTTTTTCTTCTTTTCATATTTTTTTTATTTTTTCATTTTTTTTTCTTTTTTTTTCTTTTTAAATGCAGATATGTATGAAATGCGATGCAGAAAAATATTCCCGTATTTGAAGGTGGGCACCTAACAGAAATTAAACGTGCAATGCAGAAATGTATTCCCGTATTAGAAGGTGGGCGCCTAACATAAATTAAACGTGTAATGCAGAAATGTATTATCGTATTAGAAGGTGGGCACCTAACAGAAATTAAACGTGCAATGCAGAAATATATTCTCGTATTAGAAGGTGGGCGCCTAACCGAAATTAAACGTGCAATGCGATGCAAAAAATATTCCCGTATTTGAAGGTGGGCACCTAACAGAAATTAAACGTGCAATGCAAAATGCAGAAAAGTATTCCCGTATTAGAAGGTGGGCACCTAACAGAAATTAAACGTGCAATGCAAAATGCAGAAAAATATTCCCGTATTAGAAGGTGGGCACCTAACAGAATTTAAACGTGCAATGCGAATGCAGAAAAGTATTCCCGTATTAGAAGGTGGGCGCCTAACAGAAATTAAATTGCCATTCCATTCTTCAGGCGGGCACCTGATTCCAACAACAAACTTCGAAAATAAATCGCCATTCCATTCTCCAGGCGGGCACCCTGACTTCAACCATAATTTAAAACTTCAATTAAAAACTTAAGGTAAAATGCCATTCCATTCTCCAGGCGGGCACCCTGACTTCAACAATGAACTTTAAAAATAAATCGCCATACTATTCTCCAGGCGGGCATCCCGACTTCAACAACAAACTTTAAAAATAAATTGCCATACCATTCTTCGGGCGGGCACCCCGATTTCAATAACAATTTAAAACTTCAACTAAAACTTAAAGTAAAATGCCATTCCATTCTCCAGGCGGGCACCCTGATTCCAACAACAAACTTCAAAAATAAATCGCCATTCCATTCTCCAGGCGGGCACCCTGACTTCAACCATAATTTAAAACTTCAATTAAAAACCTAAGGTAAAATGCCATTCCATTCTCCAGGCGGGCACCCTGACTTCAACAATGAACTTTAAAAATAAATCGCCATACTATTCTCCAGGCGGGCATCTCGACTTCAACAACAAACTTTAAAAATAAATTTCCATACCATTCTTCGGGCGTGCATCCCGACTTCAACAACAAACTCTAAAAATATAAATTGCCATACCATTCTTCGGGCGGGCACCCCGATTTCAACAACAAACTTTAAAAATAAATTGGCATACCATTCTTCGGGCGGGCACCCCGATTTCAATAACAATTTAAAACTTCAACTAAAACTTAAAGTAAAATGCCATTCCATTCTCCAGGCGGGCACCCTGACTTCAACAAAAACTTTAAAAAATAAATTGCCATACCATTCTTCGGGCGGGCACCCCGATTTCAATAACAATTTAAAACTTCAATTAAAAACTTAAAGTAAAATGCCATTCCATTCTCCAGGCGGGCACCCTGACTTCAACCATGATTTAAAACTTCCTCTTTTTGGTATTTTCTTTCACCAATTGTCTTTCATCTGTGAATTTCTCTACTTATCGTCAAACTTTCCTCTTTTTGGGTGTTTTCTATTTTTCCACATTGGTCACATTCGCTTTAAAGTGAATAATGACACTTTGTTCCTGCATGAATCATGAAACAAAATTTATTAGATATAAACTGCTGGCAACTGGCATCTGCCGTCCCTGCTTCTTATTGCTTCCTTCTTTTGCTTTTCTCATGCTGCATAACTTTTAATTGCTTATCCCTTGCAGACTCTTTTTGTATTTTCTCACTTTTCTATTTTTGTTTTGTTTTCTTTTCCTTTGGCCATGTTTTGCCAAGCTTCCTTATTTCCTTCCCAATTCTTCCTTTCTGATCCAGTGTTGTTTCAACTTTCATTATCAGGAGCTGGTAGTTAGCTCTCAAGAGATAAACAATGAAATGCAAAAAAATGAAAGAAAGGTGAGGGTATTTTGGAGAAATGATAGAACTTATCTGGGTATTTGCTGGCTGATTCCGCTGACCATGCCATGTATTTAAACTCTGACCCAGTTCGTTCCAATCATTATTCTGTCTCCGAATTGTTTTCAACCCAAACCGATACTATTTTTTGTTGCTTTTCTCTTTTCTGGTAGTCCTCACGATCGCCCTACGGTGCCTCGAAAGGTTTTCACCAATAAGACTCTCTCATTTTATTTCTCTCAAACTCACAGTCGCCTGACAGTGCCGGTTAAGGTTTTCACCGATGAGACTCTCTCATTTTTTTTCATTTTTCATTTTTCCTTTTTGTATTTCTTTTTCTGACCACAAGTGTTGTCGATGTTTCGCTCCTCCTTCATTGCATTCGTTATCATTTCGGAATTGATCAGGAAGGTCTTTCTTTGGACTGTAACGTGGCTTTTGGATGGGCTGAGAAAGAAAGGTATAAAGGCTCAAAATTTTACGAGGGTTAAAAATATTTACAACTCTCGGAATTATTAAACATAACTTCTGCCCCAGTTTCAATATGTGGGGAATTTTTGGATTTTTTCTTTATTGTGGCTGAACCTCAGAGAGGCTGCCTACGTACCCTTTCGGGATCAAGTCGGACGTAGTTCATCCAACTTCATTAGTTAGATGGATTTCTTTTTGACTTTTTCCCGATTTCTTTGTCTTTTTCTCTTTTTCTTCATTTTTTTTTCATTCATTTTTTTTTTCATTTCATTTTTCCATCTTTTTTCTTTTTTTTCTTTTTTTTTCATTTTGGCAATTTCGATCTTATTGCGATAAAGCGATTCCGAGAGAGGGATATGAAAGAATATATTCATTAAGGCTCAAAGGGGTTATCGATGGATAAAGTGTTTGGATAGAGAATAAAACGCCTTCGTCATTTCAATTCCAAAATCACAACAAAACACATAATTGAAAAGGAATCATACATAGAATCTTTTGACTGCATCTGAATTGATAGCAGTCTCCACGCACTTTCCTTCAACATCTGTTAAATACAATGCCCCATTGGACAACACCCGTGATACTACAAGTGGTCCCTGCCAATTTGGCGCAAATTTGCCCTTTGCCTCTGCCCAATACAGTAAGATACGCATCGCAACCAAAATGAGCCTATGCCCATTGGAAGCTATTGGCTCTATCGGATCAATAACGTCTATGCCCCTGTTTCAAAGCAAAGAAAAATATGTTAGTTTAAATGCGGTGGTTGGTTGTGGCCTTGAACTTTGATGGCGACTGCTTTCCACCCGAGCGCCTTGCCTGTTCACCGACTATCCATTTTCACTTCTTCTTTGTTCAAAATCCAACTCTCTTTAGGTATGTATATTGTCCCTTTCTTGACGGATACTACAAACTTCGATCTCGATTCCTTTGATGACTCCACTTGACAACCTTTGGTGTTTCTTGACTGACTCTTTCTCTTGTCAGAAGATATACCCCCTCTCTGTTCGAACCCCGTACATCCATTTGTTATATTTTCCTTGAGTTGGCACCTTGCCGACCCTTGTGTCTTGCATGATCCTCATTGCACATGTTGCTCTTGTGGGCTTAAATCACTGGCTTTGTCATTCCCTAACCTACGACAATTGTCGTGTTGGCTAAATCACATCTTGTGCAATTGGAGAGCTTGGTGGCAAATTTTGAAATCATTTCTATACATGTTATGACCTGACTGACTCGATAAGAAGGATGGTAAAACAAAGTGTGAAGAATAAAGAGAGAGGAAAATACTATTCCTACAGACGAATGACCTAACGGATTTTGAATACCGACTCTAGCGACCTTGACATGCACTTTTGGCCTTCTCCGTATAGCAAAGTTGATGTTCAACTCTTATTGCAAAGTTCTGCTGTGAAACCGGTCTTCAATACTTCATTTCTTTAATCTGATCCTTAGTCGACTTGCAGCTCCCGTAGGGTTTTCGCCAACAAGCCTCTCTCATTTGATCTTTCTTTCTTTCAACTCACCGTCGCCTTACGGTGCCCGTGCGGGTTTTCACCGATAAGACTCTCTCATTATGACTTCTCTCATCTTGGAGTCTCGTGGTGGTTTGAGTTCTTCACTCTCCTGGAGTGTTGCCCCTGATGTGATTGACCTTTGTTCGCTTGACTCGGCATTTCTTGAAGATTGATCGAAAGGTCTTCCTTTGGACCGTAATGCAGGCTTTGGATGGGGTTTAGAAAAAGGATATAAAAGGCTCAAATTATTTTAAACGTGGGTTAAAGGTTACAACTTTCGGAATCTTATTTCTTCAACAACCATAACTTCTGCCCCAGTTTCCTTCTTGGGGGATTTTTTTAGGTTTTCAGATTTTTCATTTATTGTGACTGAACCTCAGAGAGGCTGCCTACGTACCCTTTCGGGATCAAGTCAGACGTAGTTCAGAACATAAGATCGCTTCCTTGTTGCGATTTTGACTTCTCCCGATTTCTTCTTTGCATTCTTTTCTTTTTCTTTTCTTTTTCTTTTCTTTTTCTTTTTCTTCTCTTTTTTTTTCTTTTTTCTTCTTTTCCCCATTTGATTTCCCCGCTCCATCCTCAATTTTTATTATTCCGAAAGAGGGATGTGAAAGAAAGTATAATATGGCTCAAAGGGGATACCAATGGACGAAGTGTTTGGATAGCCGAATAAAATGCCTTCGTCATTCCAATCTTCAAAACCTACCAAGTACAAACTATCTTTCGACCAATTCACATATTTGCCTTCTGTTTTTGACGATTCTCAATGCTATTGGGCAATAATCTTGATACCACGAATGGTTCCTTTAGCCTTGGGGTACTTTTGCCTTTGGCTTTAAACCGATGAAGCATGATACATTTCCAAGGAATTTCTTTATGTTCCGTTTTCCCCCAGTATTCACTTGATTCCGGTTTCACAGTATTTCAATAATTCTTCCGAGTATCATTACATTTTCAACATTGTTTCATTGACTTTTAAAAACCAGGCTTAGAATTATGTGCCTTGTCATGTTGCTAAAGTCAGTATGAGAAGAAATGCAAAGTAATTAGAAATGGAATGACTAGAAATGAAGGGAAACAAAGAGTTGTATTAAACTGATGGGTTGAAACAACAAGACGAACAACAAAACGAACAGACTAGACTAAAATTACAAACTTAGACAGCACTAAACAAAGCAAAGTAGTAAGATAGAAGGGTTTTGACTTTCAAGACAACGTCTGGATTACAACCCTGAAATAACCCGGGTAACAGAAATGACAACAAAATAAGCCACCAAAAATATTACTTTGGATAAACCCCAAATGAAGCATATTTCCAATTACCAAGCACAATATCTTTAGCCACTGCCTTCTGCATCAACCATACGGGTGTCGACTATGTCCTGGATTTTGTACGGCAATGTAGCCTGCATTGATAAGCTCCTGAATTGCCTTTTTTAGCTTCCAACATTTTTCTGTGTCATGCCCCGGGGCGCCTGAGCAATATGCGCACATTTGAGAAAAATCACACCTCTTTGACTGATGATTTGGCATTTTTATCTCAATTGGTTTCAACATGCCCAGTTGCTTCAACTTGTGGAACAAACTGGCATACGATTCTCCCAAAGGGGTGAGAGCCTTTTCTCGTTTCAGTAGCCTCTCATTTTTAAAGGCCTGATTTGGCCTAAAACCTGACCCGTGGGGTTTCTGGTATGCTCGTGGGGAGAAGTAAGGGCCAGGAGAATTACAAGGATATCCATGGGTACGATATAGAGGGCCTTTAGCAAAGACGACCACTGGACCTTGTCGTTGGGGAGGTTCAACCTGCGGGCTCTGTTTGGGGTCTTGATGAGCAACCTCGGAGGGGTAATGTTGGGCAACATGAGCTTCGGGTGGGTGTTTATCGTCGGGAACAGTGGATGTGATTTCACCAATTGTGAACATGTCGTGATGGCACCCAATCCCCACGACTAGGTAAGCCTAACACGTTGCGGAATCTATAAGTTATAAATACTTAAATAAGAAACAGCGGAAAATAACATAAAAGATATGTAATCCGTGCCGCTTGGCACATACATCAGTCACACAATAAATAAAACACTACCAAGATCCGGAACCCCACGGTAACACAGACTAAAAGAGAAATACAACCGTGGCTCTATGTGTAAAGAGTATCTAACAACGAAATGAAGAAAAATGTCAACTAGTAATACTAGAATAGAAGGGAAGCCTCCGGATCCGCGGACGTAGCAGATCATACCTCGAAGTCTCCCAGAAAGCTGCAGAATCACCTAGTACGAGCCTGCTCTGATGTACCTGGATCTGCACAACAAAAGTGTGCAGAAGAGTAGTATGAGTACACCACGGCGGTACTCGGTAAGTGCCAAGCCTAACCTCGATGGAGTAGTGACGAGGAAGGTCAGGGCCCTCCCAAGAAACAATAATATAATGATGAAAACAAAATAAACAGTTTAAATGATAATAATTTCCGAAATAACCACATTATGATAATTACTGCAACTGTCTACGATTAAGCTAACAACAAATAACCAACTCAAATAAACAAATCCAGGATCCGTGGGAATTGAACCCACAGTCCCATTCTCAGTACCTCTGGGTCTCCGGGAATCGAACCCGCAGCCCATGTCTCAATAATATCTCAATAACTCAGGATCTCCGGGAATCGAACCCGCAGTCCACAAACAATATCACTCCAGGTCTCTGGGAATCGAACCCACAGCCCTGGGATCTCCGGAAATCGAACCCGCAGTCCACATCTCAATAATATATCAATAGCTCGGGATCTCCGGGAATCGAACCCGCAGTCCACAAACAATATCACTCCGGGTCTCTGGGAATCGAACCCACAGCCCTGGGATCTCCGGGAATTGAACCCGCAGTCCACCAACACATCAAATAAGGAAAATCTCAGGATCTCGGGAATCGAACCCGTAGTCCCTACCAGTATCACGCCGGGTCTCTGGGAATCGAACCCACAGCCCTGGGTCTCCGGGAATCGAACCCGCAGTCCACGAGCACATCCAATAAAGGAAATCCACAGAGAGAATAATTATGCTTAACTATAACTTCCCCGAAAAAAAATAGTGCCAATAATTATCAAGGAGTTCAAATAAGGCAATTAGACAACTAAACAGTTAAGTGCTACCTAATCATGCTTTTCTAACCACTACCGGATAAAAGAATCAAATTAACAGCCCAAGACAGGAATATCGCTCATCGAACGTTTGAAATAAAGTACGTGTTCAACAACCAGCGCATGTACACGCCCGTCACCTCGCGTACAAGGCATTTAAACTATCACATAATATCCTAGGGTGAAAATTCCCCCACACGAGGTTAGACAAGCCACTTACCTCAATTCCGGTACAAAACCGCTAAGAAATAGACTCCGTTGCCACGAGTATCCGACTCCGAGTGGCTCAACTCTATCCAAATAAATTGCATATTGTAAATAATAATTCAAGTAATTTATTCTACACATAAATTCTAAGCTAATACGTGAAATTATGTAAAATGACCAAAATGCCCTCGGGCCCACGAGCTCGGAATCTGAAATTTTTTGAAGATAAAGATTACCCATGACCTTAGGAACTCAAATATATAAATTTCTCTTAATTCCATACCCAAAATCGTGGTCAAAATCCAAAAATCTCAATTTCTAGGTTTTTCTTTAAAACCCAAATTCTCCTTTTGATTCTCATGAATTTTGATGTTAAATCTAAGGTATAAACACAAAATAAAAGTTGAAAACTAGTTAGAGGAACTTACCCAATGATTTGGTATGAAAATCCACTCTCAAAATCGCCCATTGTCGGACCTAGGGCTCAAAATATGGTAAAATGAAGCAAAAACTCGAGGTTCACAGCAAAAATCAAGCTGCAGAAGTCGCATTTGCGATCCAGGGTTCGCAATTGCGAACCCTCGCAAAACGAAGAAGTTCTTCGCAATTGCGAACAAAGAGAGGCTGGAAAGGGTCGCATTTGCGACAAAAAGTTCGCAATTGCGAACTGGCATCGCAATTGCGATGGAAATGTTCGCAATTGCGAGCATACCAGAAGCAGCAGTTTTTCCCCGACACAAAAATAAGCATAACTTCCTCATACGATGTCCAAATTCGATGATTCTTTTTCCTATGGCTCCGTAATTTCGATACGGATCTAATGGTTCAAACAAAATTGAATTTGGAGATCATTTACCTAATATGGTACCCCTTTATGTTCAAAGAAGCAAAGGTTGAAACATCAAATAAGAGCGTGATCACAACCCGAAACACACCCGAGGCCCCCGGACCCCAATCAATCATACCAACCAACCCCAAAGCACATTACGGACTTGCTCGACGCCTCAAACCACATCAAACAACTCTAAAACCATGAATTACACCCCGATTCAAACTTTATGAACTATGAAGTTTCCAACTTCTATTTCCGATGCCGAAACCTATCAAATCGCATCCGATTGACTTCAAATTTTGCACACACGTTCAAAATGATATATCGAAGCTACAGAAACTTTCGGAATTCCATTCCGACCCTCGGATCAAAATCTCACCTATCAACCGAAATTCGCCAAAATACTAACTTTGCCAATTCAAGCTTAATTCTACACCGGTCGTCACAAAAATATTCCGGACACACTCCTAAGTCCCAAATCACCTAACGAAACTATCCGAACCATAAGATTTGCATTTTGAGTCCGATATCAAAATTTCCACTTCCGGTCAAATTTTCTCAAAAACCTTCAATTTTCTATCTTTCGCCAAACGACTCCAAAATGACCCACGGACCTCCGAATTCACTTCCGATCGCGCTCCCAAATCCAGAATAACCATACGGAGCTACTCCCAGTCTCGGAATCCCAAACGGACATTAATAACACTAAAGTGCATTTTAAGCCAAATTGATGCAATTTCTTCTAAAATGCTATCTTCCATAATATGCGCCAAAACGTTCCCGGGTTATCCAAAACCCAATCCAGGCATACGCCCAAGTCCGAAATCATCATATGAACCTGTTGGAACCTTCAAATCTCAATTCCGAGGTCGTATACTCAAAATTCCAATCCTAGTTCATTTCTTCAGTTTTAAGCTTTGGAAATAAGAATTTTCATTTAAATTTGACTCCAAACTTCTTGAATTTTAATTTTGACCATACACACAAGTCAATATACTTGAGATGAAGTTACTCATGGCCTCAAACTGCTGAATGACGCGCCGTATCTCAAAACGACCGGTTGGGTCGTTACAATCTCCCCCACTTAAACATACGTTCGTCCTCGAACGTGCTGAGAACTACACTGAAGTAGTCTGAAATCACTGGTTTAACATCTCATGCAACTTCCTGTGCTTCCGCAACTCATTTGAGCACATTAGCTCGATAACTCTATAGACATACTCCTTTATTCGAGTAAATAAGCCATTAGACCCAATTCCAACATCCGAAATTTCCTGCCTAGCATGTTTCCATCATACGACCACAATATCATTCTTCACACGCTGTACCCATACATGACTGCATAACTTTGTTGAATTCACACTTTGCATCACTTTACTCATGGGACCACAATAATATTCTTTAAATATAATAGTCGAAATTCCACAAATCTGATGCTCTCATTGCATCTCATGACCTACATGGGTCTTGCTTTAGCTTTTACAACACCGATACAACGGAAGGGATGTGCAGGAATTCATATTTAGTTGCCAAGTCAACAAATCATTCAGTCTATACTTCTAACAAGATCCGTTACCTTGTCCTAAACCAGAAAATGTTATTTTCCTCTATAATATACTTCATATAATCAGTTTGCACTGACCCCAAATCCCATAACCTCATCTCACCCAGTACGAACTGCTCAGGCGATAAGCCACCTCAGACATAATCAAAAGTCCCACAAGATGACACAATGTGCCAGTAGGCTACTGATTCGTACGTGATACAAAAGGAAGGCGAACACTAGAGAGAACTATTCAACTCTCACATTAACATGGACCTCCTCAGAAAATAGGAAACAGAACACATAAAAGCAATTATAGACACTGAAATAAAAGCAATTATAGACACTGAAATAAACATCACATTGTTGCGGCGTGCCACCCGATCCCAACAATATATCCATGGCGGCGTGCCACCCGATCCCAACAATATAGACTCACACAAAGAGTCATATGTCGAGCTGAATAGCTCATCACATCAAAATACTGAATATCGATCATAAGCACACTAAGGTGCATGATATCGGACTCAATGAAAACATATAGCGCTATAGGCTATGAACTCAAGCACAACTGAGGTGCGACATAAAGATATGAGCCTCAAGAGCCATCATGCTCATATAACATCACCGCTGAGCGGAACCTCAACACATAAGGAACTTACCAAGCCGTCACACACTCATACGGTGCAATATATCTTTACTTGAATTAACTAACCGCGAAATAAGACCGCGACTATCCCTCCATAAAGGGCGCATTGCTGGAAGAAACATAACTGGCCTGACGCAAGGCTCACTTCCACATTTAAATCTATCCACCGACCTTAAGTCTATCCTGGTCGTTCCAAGCTAAGTCAATAATATTTCACAGGTCTATAACCCACTAAGCAGAGTGCCCTCCAGGCATAAGTTCTCAAATGGATGATATCACCAAAATCCTCATACTTGGTTTAAATTTCTAACCAATCAAGTGACTACAAGTCACACCTATACAATCTTCTTGTGGGTCAAGCTCCCACCATCTTCCGAATAATTAAACGAACCTGCACATTCAACCCACCGGCTGCACTAACACTGAAAAGCGATCAGGAGTCCCTAACCGGGATGCAAAGCCTTTCTCATAGAACACCGATCTCAAATGATACTGATGTTAATACCCATCTTACTCAAAACAGTGACACTCTTTCCCTGCTCATCCGAGCTCTTTATATCACATTCATTGACCAAATTGTGACCTTGGTCCTTACTTCAAATTTTCATACTACTCACTGCACCCCACGTGCCGATATACGATAGGCACAATTTCCATCATAACTCTAAAACTGACGATAGGCTAATACTTCATCACATAAGACTTTTCATTAAGCTCACTGCAGGAGAACTATAACAACATACGACGAATTCTCATAACCATCGAATATGCCAATCCATAAGTAGTGGTCCAAGTCACCATAACCCTTCCCGAGATCTGCCTACTCATAATAGGCCCTTAACAGAAGAATACTTCAGAATAACATCAATCACTGCGGCCGATAAGTCTCAAATGCACCGCCACAAATCACATGCATAATTCGATCACGTTGCATGAACCGATCATTGACACTAATACGCCAACTCAACTATGGCCGATCAATCTACTTCCTTCCAGGTTATCCTTGATTGCCTTAGAAATGTTAATATCTTCCTTCAATACCTAACTATTCCAACCGCACTTACCCCGAGTGACCTTAAATCATGAGGCCATGCTATCTCAAGAACGACGATCATTTCATGTCTCTCAAATACTACACCACAAGTCAAAACATCATAGATCGTTTTGTGCCTTTCTTCATAAGTTGCTTCAAAAGCTTGAGCCTCAACTGTACTTATAGACTCGGAATTATCAGGCACCACACTTTACCTCTTGAATTCACTAGGACCGCTATTGAGAGCCATCCGGCCCTGACTTGCCCCAGTACGCAACCAACTCTATTGAATTTTATTACATATGAATACCCTCTCGATAAAGCCCCCAACGGAACCACTTCCCGCGAAGCTTGCACCTATTCGAGGCATAAATCATGAATCTTTCCTCAAGTTTGAACACGAGCCAGTAAGGCTAACCATAACATGCATTCAACAATTTATATACTCAAATTACCACTCATGGTCTTTTTCCGTAGCTGCAATACTCCATTAATACGCTAATATCCAGAATTCACACAGGTAATTAACCATGCAACCTAATCTTAAGTGGTGGGACTCTCCCACTTAGCCCAAAGCCACTATTACACGACTCTCGAACACATTAGAACCATTCTCTCGAGTCATTTACTATTATTCAACTGCAACTGACTTGATCCAACGAATATAACCACATGTGCTCTATTAGCACCCTAACATCATAGGGTATGACCTCATCCCAATACAACCAAACATCTTCTCGCTCCATGCACCGAGCATTCTCTACCAACAATATCTTAAAACATACTATGATTCTCACACCTACAAAGCACCATGTAGCCTTCACCGAAATCTTCCCTGCTTATAATGAAAGGTAGAATTTATTAGGCACACAGGAACATCTAAAGTCCCATCATCATGCCATACGAGCCTCAACTCTTGCCCATCCGCAAGTTTTCAAGAACTTTTTGAATAGTACCTAAATACATCGCATGCCAAATCTGATATGACACATGACCCATAATTTGATCGTTGATAGTGAAATCCTTTCACTTGGCACGAAGCCTTAAGATACATCTTGCTAATCCATGACAATAGCCTTTATCATTTGTACGTCTTCATCATAAGACAGCCCAAGACATTCGTTTGGCACATGTCCTTCTTAAGACAGTTAAACTCATATCCCCCCAGTATCTCTGCTGGCTGAATCCTTCGCTAAATAGATATCTCATATGAACCATATAGTCTTTATTACCACCAACCATCTTTAGATCTACATCCACCTTGTGATTCTACCATTGCTGTGACGATTAGGCAGCTAAGTAAACCTTCTCAAGACCGTACTTATCAATCGAATGTCAGAATCTAGTGCACCCCCATGTGCACAACTGAAGATCTCTCAATTCTCTTGCATTATCGATATGGATGACACGCGGTAACAATGGTTGAGTAAATTCTTGACTCCCTTGAAGTCCCTCTGCATCGTCACGAACTGTCGGCGTGTACTTGATACCGAGCGCGCAATTTCAATACACGAGTGGATGCAAAAGAACGTACGACATGGGCTCCAACTGAATAAATGGCGCACGATAAGGAATTCAAAGAATTGAAGAGTTTCCTAAATAGTCACATAGCCCCTCGTAAATAAATACAGACGTCTCCGTATCGATCAACGAGAATCTAAGTAACCGGTCTGTGTCCCATGACTCCTATGAACCTAGAGCTTTGATACCAACTTGTCACGACCCTAGTTCACCAATTGTGAACATGCCGTGATGGCACCCAGTCCCCACGACTAGGTAAGCCTAACACGTTGCGGAATCTATAAGTTATAAATACTTAAATAAGAAATAGCGGAAAATAACATAAAAGATATGTAATCCGTGCCGCTTGGCACATACATCCGTCACACAATAAATAAAACACTACCAAGATCCGGAACCCCACGGTAACACATACTAAAAGAGAAATACAACTGTGGCTCTATGTGTAAAGAGTATCTAACAACGAAATGAAGAAAAATGTCAACTAGTAATACTAGAATAGAAGGGAAGCCTCCGGATCCGTGAACGTAGCAGATCATACCTCGAAGTCTCCCAGAAAGCTGCGGAATCACCTAGTACGAGCCTGCTCTGATGTACCTGGATCTGCACAACAAAAGTGTGCAGAAGAGTAGCATGAGTACACCACGGCGGTACTCGGTAAGTGCCAAGCCTAACCTCGATGGAGTAGTGACGAGGTAGGTCAGGGCCCTACTGAGAAACAATAATATAATGATGAAAACAAAATAAACAATTTAAATGATAATAATTTCCGAAATAACCACATTATGATAATTACTACAACTGTCTACGATTAAGCTAACAACAAATAACCAACTCAAATAAACAAATCCAGGATCCGTGGGAATTGAACCCACAGTCCCATTCTCGACACCTGGGTCTCACGGAATCGAACCCGCAGACCCATGTCTCAATAATATCTCAATAACTCGGATCTCCGGAATCGAACCCGTGATCCACAAACAACATCACTCCGGTCTCTCGGGAATCGAACCTACAGCAACTCGGGATCTCCCGGAATCGAATCCGTAGTCCACATCTCAATAATATATCAATAGCTCGAGATCTCCGGGAATCGAACCTCGCAGTCCACAAACAATATCACTCCGGTCTCTAGGAATCCAACCAATAACTCAGGATCTCGGGAATCGAACCCGTAGTCCCTACCAATAACTCAGGATCTCGGGAATCGAACCCGTAGTCCCTACCAATATCACACCGGGTCTCTGGGAATCGAACCCACAGCCCTGGGTCTCCGGGAATCGAACCCGCAGTCCACAAGCACAGCAAATAAAGGAATACACATAGAGAATAATTATGTTTAACTATAACTTCACCGAAAATAGTGCTAATAATTATCAAGGAGTTCAAATAAGGCAATTAGGCAACTAAACAGTTAAGTGATACCTAATCATGCTTTTCTAACCACTACCGGTAAAAATATCAAATTAACAGCCAAAGACAGGAATACCGCTCATCGAACATTTTAAATAAAGTACGTGTTCAACAACCAGCGCATGTACACGCTCGTCACCTCGCGTACAAGGCATTTAAACTATCACATAATATCCTAGGGGTGAAAATTCCCCCACACGAGGTTAGACAAGCCACTTACCTCAATTCCGATACAAAACCGCTAGGAAACGACTCCGTTGCCACGAGTATCCGACTCCGAGTGGCTCAACTCTATCCAAATAAATTGCATATTGTAAATAATAATTCAAGTAATTTATTCTACACATAAATTCTAAGCTAATACGTGAAATTATGTAAAATGACCAAAATGCCCTCGGACCCACGAGCTCGGAATCTGAAATTTTTTGAAGATAAAGATTACCCATGACCTTAGGAACTCAAATATATAAATTTCTCTTAATTCCATACCCAAAATCGTGGTCAAAATCCAAAAATCTCAATTTCTAGGTTTTTCTTTAAAACCCAAATTCTCCTTTTGATTCTCATGAATTTTGATGTTAAATCTAAGGTATAAACACAAAATAAAAGTTGAAAACTAGTTAGAGGAACTTACCCAATGATTTGGTATGAAAATCCACTCTCAAAATCGCCCATTGTCGGACCTAGGGCTCAAAATATGGTAAAATGAAGCAAAAACTCGAGGTTCACAGCAAAAATCAAGCTGCAGAAGTCGCATTTGCGATCTAGGGTTCGCAATTGCGAACCCTCGCAAAAACGAAGAAGTTCTTCGCAATTGCGAACAAAGAAAGGCTGGAAAGGGTCGCATTTGCGACAAAAAGTTCGCAATTGCGAACTGGCATCGCAATTGCGATGGAAATGTTCGCAATTGCGAGCATACCAGAAGCAGCAGTTTTTCTCGGCACGGAAATGAGCATAACTTCCTCATACGATGTCCAAATTCGACGATTCTTTTTGCTATGGCTCTAAAATTACAATACGGATCTAATGGTTCAAACAAAACTGAATTTGGAGATCATTTACCTAATATGGTACCCTTTATGTTCAAAGAAGCAAAGGTTGAAACATCAAATAAGAGCGTGATCACAACCCGAAACACACTCGAGGCCCCCGGGACCCCAATCAATCATACCAACCAACCCCAAAGCACATTACGGACTTGCTCGACGCCTCAAACCACATCAAACAACTCTAAAACCATGAATTACACCCCGATTCAAACTTTATGAACTATGAAGTTTCCAACTTCTATTTCCGATGCCGAAACCTATCAAATCGCATCCGATTGACTTCAAATTTTGCACACACGTTCAAAATGATATATCGAAGCTACAGAAACTTTCGGAATTCCATTCTGACTCTCGGATCAAAATCTCACCTATCAACCGAAATTCGCCAAAATATTAACTTTGCCAATTCAAGCTTAATTCTACACCGGTCATCACAAAAATATTCCGGACACACTCCTAAGTCCCAAATCACCTAACGAAACTATCCGAACCATAAGATTTGCATTTTGAGTCCGATATCAAAATTTCCACTTCCGGTCAAATTTTCTCAAAAACCTTCAATTTTCTATCTTTCGCCAAACGACTCCAAAATGACCCACGAACCTCCGAATTCACTTCCGATCGCGCTCCCAAATCCAGAATAACCATACGGAGCTACTCCCAGTCTCGGAATCCCAAACGGACATTAATAACACTAAAGTGCATTTTAAGCCAAATTGATGCAATTTCTTCTAAAATGCTATCTTCCATAATATGCGCCAAAACGCTCCCGGGTTATCCAAAACCCGATCCAGGCATACGCCCAAGTCCGAAATCATCATATGAACCCATTGGAACCTTCAAATCTCAATTCCGAGGTCGTATACTCAAAATTCCAATCCTAGTTCATTTCTTCGATTTTAAGCTTTGGAAATGAGAATTTTCATTTAAATTTGACTCCAAACTTCTTGAATTTTAATTCTGACCATACACACAAGTCAATATACTTGAGATGAAGTTACTCATGGCCTCAAACTGCTGAATGACGCGCCGTATCTCAAAACGACCGGTTTGGTCGTTACATGATTGGAGCGCATTCCTGGGGGAAAATAGATGGATACCGAGTGATGGAGCTATTAGGGTGGCTGGAAAGGCTGCGATAGGCGGGTATATTTGGCATCGGGTTCAGTGTAAGGACAGGGTCCATGAAACTAGGTGGTGGCGGAGGTAGTGATTTTCCATCCATCCACGCCCGATACATTTCATCCACGTGTTGTCTCAACATTTTGACTTCTTCAACTAACACGTGGTTCCGTTCAACCAGCTGTTGTCGGGTGCCGGTACCAACCCACTCAGCCTTGAGATTCTCTGCCATTGTCCTCTGACTTTGTGTTACAGGGAAGAGTTATCTTAGAACCACAATCAACCACCTTCCTGGAAACGGACACAACAAAACAAAGCCACCATGTCAGCATTAAGGTATCCCGCTTATTGATCACCCTTTTTTTTTTCCTACTATTTTTCTTTTTTTTTTCCTTTTTGTGGTTTTTTCATTTTTCCTTTTTTTTTCTTTTTGTAGTTTTCCATTTTTTTTCTTTTTGGTTATGGATATGGTCGAATCCTATGTGGATTGCCTACGTATCATGACCCCGCATGAATCAGACCGAGCGTAGTTCTTGCAGATTAATGCAAGAAATAAAGATAAGTTTATTCGATTCTTTTTTTTTTTTTTTTTTTTTTTTTTTTTTAAGAAGATACAAATTCAAAAATTTTATCATGGGGCCTATGGGGCATCGTTCAACAGTTAAAAATGCAAAAATGTGGCTATTTCAGCAAAAACCCGGCCATGTAATGGCTTATTTGATAAAGTGGTTATTTTATAAAGTTGAGTAATGACTCAAACTTGATTTTTACGGATACAGCCTTTCGACATTTCCGCGAGGGAATATTTCAAGGCTGTGTCCAAAATTATTTAAAAACGACTCAAAGTGGCTATTCTTGCAAAACGGCCTTCCGGCGTCCTTTTGAGGGACATTCGACTTATTTTAAGCAAGAATAGCATCACCCAACTTATTTATAACAAAATCAAAAATTTGACATTTTTTGGTTATTTTTGCAAACGGGGTGTGAACCCGAACTTGATTTTTGCGGCTATGGCCTTTCAACATTTCCACAAGGAATATTTCAAGACTGTGCTCGCAAATTATTAAAAATGATTCAAAGTGGCTATTTTTGCAAAACAGCCTTCCGGCGTCCTTTCGGAACATTCGGCTATTTACAAAAACGGCATCACTTTGATTTTATTGACAAAAACACACACATTTTTTTTTTTGATTTTTTAAAAGGGGTGGTTGGACCCGATGAGGGTTGCCTACGTATCCCACCTAATGGCGAGAATCAAACCTGCGTAGTTCGGTCAGATTATTTGACCAATTATTTCAACAAAAGTGTTCTACCTATTTTTTCAATTTTTTTTTCAAGCAATCGACAGCATTTCGTCGACATTTCGATATTTTCTATTCTAAAATTTTCTCTCTTTTTGTTTTTCAGGAATTTAGCCAATAATAATCTAGAACAAATAAATGCAACATATAACATGCTCGGTCTTTTATTACCGGATCACCTGTCCTAGACGGACCCAACCCCTGTGTTGAGTCCCCTAAGTCAGATATGATGCAAATAAACGTCCTAAATCTAGGTTCAATATCCTGAAGTTTCATCGGTACTAGACCGTGTACCCGAGCTGACAACTCGGATCGAGGAGGGGGCTACGTACCGGTGACCCGCGGAGTCAATCGGCTTAGTAACTTGTCCGGCCTCCTTTTTTCTTACTTTTGGTATCGACACTAACAAAAAGGGGAGTCTCAACCAGTAAGCACATCCCCGGAGGTAAGAAGAGAAGGGTTTTCGGCACAATTTTTATATGCAATTCACGTTATATCAAAGCGGTAAACATATAGCACATTAATCAAGAACATATAAGGAAATCAGATATAAACAAAAACATCAATTTAACTGAGCTCAAATTCTTAAACCCTGAACCGAAGTTCTGGGTTTCTTATCCCCAGTTGAGTCGCCATAGCTGTCACACCTCCTTTTTTACGTATACCGCTTATTGCTACTACACCCCGAGAAGGGATATAATAATAACACGGAAGGAGTTTTTCCACTTAAAGGACAATTGGTACGGGATTTATTTATTAATTTTTCAGAGTCGCCACTTGGGAAAATAATGGTGTCCCAAGTCACCGGTTTAATCCCGAACCGAGGAAATTTATGACTCTGTGTACAGTCTGCGAAACTAGAAACCTGGATAAGGAATTCTGTTAACCCGGGAGAAGGTGTTAGGCACTCCCGAATTCCGTGGTCTTAGCACGGTCGCTCAACTGCAATTTTTGCTTTTATCCGATTTCTTTATATATTTTAATTAGGTGCTACTAATGTTCCGCTTTTCAATTTTAAAAGAATTGCGACGTCACGAAAACACATTTCGAGTCACACCGCAACCGGTACGCCTGTGACTTTAGTGTATTTCAGTTTCGCCGAGAATAG